>OY757921.1:44185894-44338394 GCA_963585895.1 Sepioteuthis lessoniana | reverse complement strand
TTGTGGGGTGTTCTCTCTAGGACTTGTTCAATATTACTCGCTGCATTCTTGTATAGTTGCCGTTAAGCTTTTTCTTCATATGTTTAATTAGCGTCCATGTAGTGCATCCATATAGCATTATCGACACGACCTCTGCTTGGAAGAAACTGCGCTTCATTTTATCGGTCAGGTCTGACTTGCATATGATCGATGACTATCCATGCCTTTGCTAATCGCGTGTTAACCTACTCAAAATTTCGACTTTATTTATTTTGAATGAAAGTCTAACATTCTGTTCCTTAAGAATGCATTTAATATTAACATCTCTTAATTATTCTAAATTGAATGAAAATATCATTTGCATAGATTTATTCGTACTATTATTTCAATCTTACCACTGCAGATAAAAATTCTAACTACATCCACCCACGTATTAATGCATAAATCTACCTTCTGTCTTGCATAGTAACTTACTTTGACAAAGATCTTTTACACACACAAAATATTTCGACTAAGGTTAGATAATCGGAAACTGCTATATTTCAAACAAGAATTTTTTTCCTGTAATAAATATTTGGAAAATATTTACGCTCTGACTAATATTACTTTTCCTTACCAGAAATGACTTTGGAATTTGTTTTTCAAGAAATTTTTCACTTCAGTTAAAGAAACTAAATTTATTCAATTTATAGATCGGTGTTTTATTCGATCATTTACACATTTATCAAATACATATATATATACATATATATGTTGTGAGGCAGATAAATATATAGGTCTCACAAACTTTTAAAATATAAGTGATTGAGACCGAACTAGGCAAGAATGACAAAACAAGGTGGTTGTTTCGAAAGGCCAAGTTTTATTAGGGTGGATCATAACAGGAAATCGTACGGCGGATGCCAGTTCGTAAAATCCAGGAACTGAAAGTTCGTGAAGGATCTAGTCGCTGGTGCAGGACTAGATTGCTGGTGTAAGACTGGTAATCGTCGGTAGTCAGGACTGGTGGTCACTGGAGCAGCACTGGTAGCTGCTGTTATAGGACTGTTGCTGCTGATGCAGGTAGGTAGTCGCTGGTGCAGAAAGGTAGTTGCTGGTGCGGGACTGGTAGCTGCTGGTGCAGGAACGTGGTCTCTGGTACAGGAAAGTGGTCGCTGGTGCAGGAAGGTAGTGCGTCGTGCCGTGTCAGAAGGTACTAGGTTTGACTTTTGGAATTATACCTGAAAAGGGCTGTTCGATTGAGAGGCTGGTTGTCGGGACCGCTGCATTGTGCCTTCTCAGGGAGTATTGGAATAGACTTTCTGAGTTAGACCCGAAAAAGGTTGTTAAGCTGAGAGGTTGATAGTGTTCCTGCATCGTCTGCTGGCTGGAATCAGGACGTCGGCTTAAGGGGAAACCTGGAGTAGTACGTCATGGGCAGCTGCTGCTGATAAGGTTTCGGTCATCGAGTTGTTCAGGGAAGAATCGGATTCCTTTGTCTGACGTCCAGCCAAAGCTGCGGACCGTTTTAATACCGCCGCTTTTTATATTACTCTCCTCAGTTGTCTAAGTAGAACGAATTTTGCTTATTATCACAAAATAGTGAGAGACTTCATCCTACTTCGACAAGGTTTTTTTCATCATCATATATTTTGTGCTACAGCTGCGAACTGTCCTTTGAAAGACCGGCTGAATTTATTATTTTTAAAAGACGGTCTATGTGGATCCATTTGGTTCCTTAACAATCAGGTCTTAGGTTGCTACTGGCTGACAGCATCAGTGACAAATAGCTTTTTGGAAATGTTTTTTTTTTGTTTGTTTTTTTGCGTGTTTTGAGTAGCCGATTGACTACGATATATATATATATATATATATATATATATATATATATATATATATATATATATAAAGGAGAAGTTCCCGTGGAGTAGTGGTTAAAATAACATGCTGGACGGGGACATCATTATAAGCAAGTTCGAACTCCAGTTACGTTATTACGTTCACTTTTGGATTAATGCCCCTCAGAAAGATATTAATCTTCACACACCCCACTTAGGGTTAAATGATACGACTACTGTTATTCTACAAGGATGGCTTTAAATACCCCACATTAAATACCCCACGAAGCTTGATATCTCATTCGATTAAAAAAACACAACAAAAACCAAAAAACTAAGCATCACACACACACACACACACACACACACACATATATATATATATATATATTTAAATATACATGCAAATATACTTATGCATACATATATATATTTTTATATTTGGGCATACATACGGAGGTCGCTGAAAAAGCTCCAAGTCTCACTCAGAAGGAGTCGGAGAAACAAGATAGTTTTTCACTATTATTCAGTATAGCCCCCCCCCCTTGAAATCACTTAGTCCAAAGGATGCTCAAATATTTCAATCCCATAACAGATGAAGGTAGCATCCTGGTCCTTCAAAAACTCCTCCACAGCACATATGACCTCATCCTAGTGGGTACAGTGTTTGCCAATGACCCGGGAGACCAAGGTTCAGTCCCAGGTCGCGTCATACCAAAGACTTAAAAATGGTACTTGATACCTCCTTGCTTAACACTCAGCATTATAAGGGACGTATCAAGGGTAGAGTGGAGTAATATGGGGAAGAAGTAGCGCCCTCCCCTAGTAGTAGCTATTGAAAAGGAGCCTTCGGGTCGCCCTCGACTACAGTCGCCAACTTTACTTACTATTATTTAAAAAATGGCGACCACACATTTTAGGAAAGCAGGAAGAAGCCTGCTGAGTAAGGGGAATGGGGTAGCAATTCAAAGCTAGACTTGACTGTTCCAGCGTCCTCAACATGAACAGTGTGAACGTCCCCGTTATCCTGGAGCAAAAGTACACCTACCCTCAACTTCCCGCTGGGTTTCAACTTAATTGCTTCCTTCGGTTGTCTTATTTCTGATGCATCAATCCGGTTGATAAATAGTTTTTCTCTTTTTCCGGGTAACTTATCATGATTACGCCTTCAGAACCCCCCAAACAAACAGAAGCCATAACCTTTTTAACAAACGCTGCTTGCTTGAACTTCTTTTGGAGTAGAGAACGAGACTACACTGCTTTGAATTTTTGATTCAGATTCGAAGTTGTGAACCCAGGTTTCATCTTGAGCTATCTACTCTTGAAATTCCTAGGATTAGCCTAGAAGCAAATTAGAAGTGTTCTGGATATGTCAAGTCATTTCAGCTTATGTAACACTATGTAGGTGGCCCGCCAAGCAGACGATTCCTTTGTCTGTTTTGGCGCGAAACCAGACAAAGGGTTTTGGACTTGAATTCTCGGCGTGTCCGGAAGTGGTAACGGGACGCGAAAAGAGGGTTGGTTGGGAAAAGGAGCTCAAGGCAGTTGGGGACGGGACACGGACAGATGCGGTCGACTCTGGACACAGTAGCAGAGAAGATAGGGTCCAGCGAAGAAGATCGAGTCAAGATGTCGGCATTCCATTTGCCTTGTGGAATTTTCGCTAGTAATCCATGCTAGCGTTAGTCCATATATGCTATCGGAAATGTAGTGTTGCATATTCCCTTTCTGCTCTTGAGTTAACCCCAAGAATTGTTCGTGTTTGTTCATTTGTTTTATTTTCTCCTGTCCCATCGATCGTATTCTTGTAGTGGCAAGAAATGTGCGTTACCCCCCTCGGAACCACTAGTTGATCACCGGCCGGCCAAGAAGCGAATGGTTAGAAGAACTAGGCAATGTATGTGGGGGCGAGGGGGGTATCGTTACACTTACTCTTTGGTGTCAGCATTCTTGGGCTCATCTTGCAGACAGCTTGCACATCCCCAAGTGTTGATCGAACCAGAACTAATGCCCATGGACTTAACTATCTGCTGAACAGTAAAACGTATTTAATCCCAAACCATAAGGTAAATGGCATCAACTTATTCATCAGTAGTGGAGGTTTTCAATCGACCTGACTGTGGGTCATTTTCTGTCATGTACCTGGTTCTTTTGAATTCCATAGCCCACTTCTTCAAGGTTGTATAGGAAGGGTAGTCCTCGGGAAGTATTTGTAGCATATCCTCATGGATTTCTTTGGGTTTCATACCTTTCTTTTGTTGATACATTGTGACCTCTCGGGCCTCTGTTTTGTCGCACGCTTCTCACCTTTGTATGAGCCTCAGCTGCACAGAAATTAAGAGAGCAATCTGACTTAGTTTTTCTAGTTTATAAAAAGTGGTGGGGTTTTGTTATAGAACAATTTTAAAAGTAAACGCAAACACTGCAACGGCCCAGATGCTCTTCTTCTTAAAAGTTGTTATGTACATACAAAAGTTACATCACTTTTGTAATACATCCTCCCCTGATGATGGCCCAAAGTTGAGCAGAAAGTACTTGGGAAATAAACAATTATGGAAAATATATCAATCAATTCCCGACGAATACTATAAAATCAATACGGCAATATGAAAGGATCAATAAAAAATATGCAGACAGAAAATGTCTATTATATTCAACAATATATATATATATATATATATATATATATATATATAGATATATCAGTTGCAATGCTTTTAAAACTATAGCGAGACCCAATAATTTAACAACTGATTCATTAACTCATATTAAGGTTTTATAAATTTATTCTTCAGTCAGTAATTGGTTGCGAACTAGGCTAGCCGATCATTTTTAGTGAGTTGGATTCTCACAAGGTGTCTTATACTACTGACCTTGTACCAAATTAAGCTTATCTTTGTAAAATGACACCCAGTCAAGAAGAAAATTGATGACAAACGCTGCCTTCAGAAGTAAAAAACGTAAGAGTTGAAAAAATGGAGACAGACTCAATGACCCAAATAAAGTAAACTCGTTTTTCAACTATTTTTTCTTACCGCTCTCCGCCTGTCTCAGTTAGTAGATTCGAGTAAACCTGCTGCTGCAGAAAAAAAACAAAAAAATAAAAAACAACAACATATCTTGGAACTTCCAAAATCAGCTATGAAAAATTTCAAAGACTGCAAAAGCTTGTTAATAGGACATAATACACATCCTTTTCGGAAACATAGCAAGAGGTCTAGGAATTTGGTTTAGGTTAGGTTATTTGGTTTAATGGAATTTCAACTCTTGTGAGCAATTTAATGCCAAATCCTGTGCCACACCCACACCCACACATACATATAAACCCCTGGACAAAAATATTAGACCATCCTCAAAAATGAAGAAAAAGATATTGCTAAAATTTTTCAAATTGTGAAAATCAGATATATGAAAGATAAGGCATAAAGACAAATTTGAAGTATGAAGAAATTTCAGTTTATTTTTATATGTATATTAGCATTTATACTAAATTTTAAGATTCATTTTTGACATGAATATAAGACCACCAATAAAAATTAAGGGAAAAAAGGACTTAATTTAATTGAAAGATTTATCATATATAGTCTATTACATAGACTATATATGATAAAAGCCGTAATACTTAAAATACTAAAAACATAAATGGCTAAAGGAACTAAATTATCTGAATTTGTGAAAGGCGAGATTACAGCTCTGAAAAGAGTCGGAAAATCTCACAAAGAAATTTTGAAGGCCTTAGGACGCAGTAAAACCGTTGTCTGCAATTACTTGAAAAGTCCGAATAAGAATGGGACAAGAAAACCGACTGGCAGGCCAGAAAAATTAACACCACAATTCAAGAAAATAATTGTTCGCAAAGTAAAAAAAGAAAACTTCAACATCAAAAATATTGAAATTTCTTGTGGATGCTCCTTGCAGTACTGGAACAATTAGAAGGCACTTAAGCAACGAAAAAATTAAACATAAGAAAAGAATTCATCGTCCCAGGTTAAATATAAAGCACAAAGAGAAACCACTGAGTGCTAAAGAATGACGAAAAAGTGTTTTCTGGGCAAAAAGAAAGTCAATTTAGACAGTCCAGATGGGTTTCAGTTGTATTGAAACGCAAACAGTTTTCCAGATGAGAATTTCTCAACAAGGCATAGTCTTCAGGAAAACTACAATTTGTCAGTGGTTGACAAAAAGCAGCAGATTATGTGAAGATACTAGATGATTTATCTCTTGCACAAGAAGGACGTCGTCTATGTGGAGAAGAATCTATCTTTCAGCAAGATAATGCTGCTATCTACAATGCATCCATAAAAAAGAAGTACTCGCTTGAACAAAAAATAAGACTTCTTGACCACTCAGTGTGTCCGCCAGACGTCTATCCTATAGAAAATTTGTGGGGATTGATTGTTGCAAAAGTTTATGAAGGAGGTCGACAGTACACAGCAACTTTCTGAACTCAAAAATGCAATCTTAGATTCATGGAAAAAATACCTTCGGTTAAACTTCAGAAACTTGTTGAAAGTATGCCGAGCCGAATTTTTGAGATTATCAAAGCTAACGGCGGATCTACAAAATATTAAATAAAAAATTTGGCTTTATATTCTATAGTACCGCTCATTGGTCTTATATTTATGTCAAAACAAAATTTTAAAATTAAGCATAAATGCTGATATACATATAAAAATTAAATTGAAATTTCTTCACATTCTAAATTTAATTGTCTTTATGCATTATCTTTCATATATCTTATTTTCATAATTTAAAAATTGTAAACAATATCTTTTTCTTCCTTTTTGAGGGTGGTCTTATATTTTTGTCCAGGAGTGTATATCATCATCATCATCATATCGTGCTGGCAGCACGGATATCCCTGACCCTCTCTCGCCACTCCTCCCTATCGTTCATCGCCCTAGGCAGGTCTTCAGGACAACATCCTGTATCCTCACACAGCTGCTGAATGTACGTTCGTGCTGGTCGTCCTGCTTTTGCGCGGCCGTGTGTGGGGATCCATAAGAGTACATCTCTTATGAGTTCATCTCTGCTTCTCCAGCAATGTCCTGCATGTCTGGTTCGCCTAACTTGAATAGATTTCGTGATAGGGGGCAGGTGGCCGTACAGTTGGTGTCTTGTGGGGTGCCGCTGCCAGGACTTGTTGAGGATTGCACGCAGCATTCTTGTGTAATTGCCATCTAGTTTCTTCTCGAGCCGTCTTGTTAGCGTCCATGTAGTGCATCCATATAGCAGTATCGATGTGACCGCTGCCTGGAAGAAACTGCGTTTCATTTTATCGGTCAGGTCCGACTTCCATATAGTCGATAGCCTATTGATAGCTGTCCATGCTTTCGTTAACCTCGTTTCGATGTCCTTTTCGGTTGATTCGACGCTGCTTCCTAGGTACGTGAATTTGTCTACTAGTTTAAGAGGGGTTCCTTCTAGAGTGGAGATGTCCCCCGTTTGGTTATAGCACATATATTCCGTTTTGTGTGCATTAACATGGAGGCCTATGCTTGCTGCTGCTCGTTCCAGGCTATGCAGAAGTGTTTCGGCTTGGTCAGGTGTATTTGCCAGTATCGCTATGTCATCGGCGTAGTCGGCGTCGGTAATTGTTGTTGCGGGATATCTTCTGCTTCTTTTCTTCGTCAGTTCGAAGCCATTCTCTTTGATTTTGTCAATCGATGTTCTAAGTACGTAGTCTAGACAAATGATAAAGAGATACGGAGCCAGCGTGTCCCCTTGTAGTACTCCTGCTACAATGTCGAAGTATTCTGTGTCTCCATCTGGTGATCGTACTTTTACTTTAGTGTTTCTATAGAGAATCGTTATTGCCGCTACGGTTTCTTTAGGTATGCCGTACGCTAGTAGGATTTGTTCCATCTTTCCTCTGTGAATGGAGTCGAAAGCCTTGGTAAAGTCGACAAATATTAATGTCGCTTGTAGGTTCTTTGCCCGTACACCTTCAAGGATTCTGCGGATGGTTAGTATTTGTGAGGTCGTAGATCTATTTCTTCGGAAGCCATTTTGGTTTTTTCTAAGTATGTTGTCGATTTTGGGTTCTATGCGGTTTCGTAGTAGGGCATTGTAGATTTTGGCAGCTATGGATGTAAGTGTTATGCCTCGGTAGTTTTTGGCTAATCCGAGGTCCCCCTTTTTAGGGAAGGGGAGTATGCATCCCTTCGTCCATCTATCTATCGGATTTTGATTGTATACTGCGTTGCAGTGTCGGAGCAGTATGTCGTCGAATTGTCTGGTCTTCCATACTTCCGGGGGAATTTCGTCCAGTCCTGCAGCTTTCCTATTTTTAATTTTTCTGAGAACCGAGTCGAGTTCTCCTTGTGTGAACGGTCCAAGTTTAATGTCTAATTGTTTGCTAATTATTCTGGTGATTGGTTCATGCGTTATTTTTGGTGGGTTTCCAAGTAAGTTTTCGAAGTGACGGCGACCTGAGTTCAAAATTTGAATGAGGCTGATTGTATTTCCCATAATGCTAATACTCTTTGGAAAGGTATGAATTCAATTATTCTCTCTTCAGATATGGGTAAATTGTTAGGCTGACTGGGATCTTTAAACGTGGTATGACAACCAGTTTAGGGGAAGGAAAACTCTGAATTGAAACTTGTTAAAAGTGAACTTGTGTATTACCCTGCTTATGAGGAGGGGGTTGATATATATATATATATATATATATATATATTATTTGTAAGCCAATCGTTTGTCGGTAACTTTATTTTTAAACGAGTTGGAGCTCATTTATTTGCACACAGTTAAATGGTTTAAATACTAACACCAATAATTCTAACACTATTCATTGTTTGCACACAATTGATATGTTTTCAAGTATTGCTATCTCAGCGCAACTGAGCTTCGATTCACCGTCTGCTAGCACCTTTAAGATAAGATTAGGTTGGGTACTTATTTGACACAAGGGCAATTTGAAGAATTCGGCCGGGATCATTATATAAGTGCTAGGGCTTGACATGGCCAACCGATTGCTCGGATTGGGACACTCCGATTACCCAGTATGGGTGAAAGCAGAGTGCTGCAAGTCACGTGACCCTTTCAGTTGTCGGGTCAAGGACTGCCTAGCCACCAGGATCCCTTCAAGCATTACGAGTTGCCACCTACGTTCAACAGGTGGCCTCGTTGAGGAAAGGGCCTTACTCCTCTGCACAGGTGTAGTCGGCGTATTCTACAGCCCCAGCTGACAGAGAAAAAACTTGGCTTAGTGTAGCTCTTTTCTAAGCTAAGTGCAAAACAAAGATACTAGTATGGGATCAACCGTTAGGCTCGAACTCACTACACCAGTGATTCTAATCATACGTGTAAGAAGTTTTCATGCCTCAGACCCCAATTAGACAAATTATAATTGCACTAATGTTCATGTGGTTAAGAAGCGCCTTCTTATAATATTTAGAGTATATTTATCCTCAGATGGCAATTTTTATTATCAATAATTTTAACTGGTATTATCTTTTATCTTCTTAGATGACAGAGCTTTGTCTTAAATAGACTTCTGTAATGTCATCCATGTTTTCGTCGCTATGTACACAGAACCAGAATTCACTGATATAGAGGGGATCACTGTTATTCATTGATTTACATGAATCACTACAGAGTGTTATATGTTTGATGTGTGAAGAAAAGAAAGTAAGCACTAATTGGAACGGAGAATGTTGACACCCTCTGACAAGGAATGCTGACTTCTCTTGAACCCAATGCCGTGAAATGAAGAATAAAAGAAGTGTAAGTGTTTTAGAGGTGAAGTGGTGTGATGTAATGCAGGAAGACAGGATAGGGAATAGTGAAAATTAGTGCGTGATACAGAAGGCTAAAAAAGTCAGAGTTCTGCTGAAGTTTGTTTAATAGCTTATCTTTGTCGATCCTGTTCAAGCCCTTTCTTGCACACACACACACACACACACACACACACACACACACACACACACACACACACACACACACACACAAACTCTCTCTCTCTTTCTCTTTAAGACACTTTCTAAGATTCTCTCTGTCTCTCTGTCTCTCTCTCACCGCCTCTCCCTTAAATACGTGACTGGCGCTGATTTGATAAGTATATGTAATGTATTTATAATTGTAATATGGATATACTTCGTTACCAGTTCATTTTTATTGCTTCCCTTATAGCATATCAACTGCTTTAAAAACTATTTTCGTCCCGTCAGCTATGACTGTAGAATACACCAACGAGAGTCATGGATATGAAACTAAATCATCCGATGGGTAAAGTTCCAGGCCTGGAGCTTTGGGGAATGTAGAGTACACCTTCATTGCTATTACTCCCCGGTCCATTCTGATCAGGAGTGGTTGTAATTCTTAGGGTCACATGTATGGGTCAAGTAGAAGTATTTAATCATTTACTATACTGTGCTTAAACAAATAATTATTTTAAAATAGAATTATTAGTGTTAGATTAAAATACTTGAAACCATCTAATTGTGATCGATCTAATGACCTCTTGTTTAGAAATAAAGCTGTTTAGAAATAAAGCTGAGTTGTCTGTGATGTGGAACCAAAGTCGGTACACAGAAGGAAAAACACGGAACACGATTTAGAGGTAAGAAAGATACATGGTGCCTTCAATAAGTTTCCAGACTTTTTTGTACAGGCATTTAAAATAGCCACACCCGATTCCTCGAACGTTTTTGAGTCATACTCAACAGAAATTAGTCTTTGTCTGTCATTTGCCAATTTTTGGAGAGTCCATCTTTGTTCGTTTTCAAGCTTGGTCAGTACCCGCCGTCTGACTTCGGTGCCTTCTGCTGATACTAGACCCTGTGCAAATATTTAGCACTTTAAATCATCGGCAGTCAGCTCGGCTAGTTTGAAGTCATTATAGAGCTTGTTCACCGATGCTGCAAACGTTAGGAAATCTTGCTGGTTGTCCTTGACTGTGTTCATGCATTTCCAACGTTTGTGTTAGGCCCGAATAGTTCCGATTAGAGCTTAATAGTCTCTGAAAAATCCAGGTCTGTGGTTTTCTTTAGTAATATGAGGTATTCAAACCTATTATGTTCGCTTATTCCCAGTTTTCTTAATAGTAGACGTACCCTTTTTTTTCTTTTTTTTTTACTATCTATTGTTCACAGTCTGCGTTGAAAATATCGTCATAGCGCCTGTAAAAAGCCTCGAACGTTTTGTTGTTCTCTGGTACGTATTCGAATATTTCAATTGAGTTATAGATTGTACTCTCGGAATATATCGTGTCTTTTTCAGAGTTTTTTGAGCCATTTAATGAATTTACAAGTAATTCTTTAAAGTGTTTTTGCTGTAGTTCAGTTTTCTGCAGTGTAAATTGTTGGAATTCTAATTATTGTTTATGTAACTCCATAACCAATTTTTTCCGTCTTTCTTCGAACTTTTGTTGCTGATCCAAGTTAGCCTATAACAATTGAATGATAGTTTTTTGGAATTCTTCCATATTTCGAAAAGATTTATAATATGTCGACTAAAGGGGATGAACAAGGCAGAAAATTACAGCAAATACTGTTGCTTTGCAAAAAAAAAAAAACAAAAAAAAAAAATTACGGCAAATACCGTTGCTTTGAAAAGCCGTGTACCAAGGGAGGGTACACAAGAATCTTGACAGATTTTTTTTTGCAGAAAAAGGAATGGACTGACAATTCGTTAATTGAACTACTTACTGGTTTAGCTTCTTTCTAAATACCGTTGTTCCGTTAAATGTGGTCATTTAAAATTCCTCCACGCTTTTTAATATTTTTTTTGTTAGCCAAAAAAGTTTTAGCAAGGAATAAACTAAAGAAAAATTATTTCTTGGTGGGCGCCCAACAGGTTCATTTGCATAAGTGTTTGCAAGTAAGCAGGTTTTTTTCTGTTTTTCGCTGGAGATTTTTGTAATTGTTGACAAACTTTTTTTTTAGAAGTGTGGAGAGGGGAGAAGAAAAAATTATCCTTCAGACCGAAAAAAAATGTTTGAGATTTTTTTTTCCTTTTTTGTGTGAGAACTTGCTTTCTTTTTTAGAAAAGAAAAAAAAACTCGCCTCGCTGAATTTGAGTGAATAATTTTTTCAAAATCTTGAATTTGTCAGTTTGTTTTGTGCACAAACTGGCCTTTTTTTTTCGTGTAAGCAATCGTTCTCGATACTTGTTTGACCGTTATATTGTTTGGACAGATTTTAATAATCTTGAATATTCCGTAGGTGTCGAATCGCTAGTTGGTAAGCGAAATATTTTGTATGTGTCGCTGATGTAGAAATGCCAGATTAATTTTTTCTCGTTCAACACTGCTATGTGATTGAGCGGGTCCTCTGATGTGGTGAGGACGAAATTCTCGAATCTTTCTGTCGCTATTGAATGTGGGACTGGTAAGGCTTTCGGCGTGAGTGCGTTTCTCGAACCCGTACGTCACCATTGATGTGGACCCAAAGTCGATACACAGAAGGAAAACACGGAACACAGTTTAGAGGTAAAAAAGATATATTAACAAAAGTTACAAAGTATAGTGTCCATTATTGGTAGTTGTACTTCTAGTACTCTTGTACTACTCCTCCCGTATTTGGATATTACTACGCTCGTAATAGGGTGCTGGAAGAGTCCATGCTGCAGGTAAGTTTCGGTCTCACAACAGTCTGCCAGTTAGACGTGACGTCAGAATGTAACCTGGTGACTAAATAGATGATTATTGTTTTCTCACATGTGTTTCACTTTATCTTTATCAATTCTTTCTCCTTGCTCAAGTTTCACAGTTTAAAGTAAGTCAATAAAGCTAGCGATTACAACAGATTTGGCGACGAGTATTATCTATATTTTACCTGTTTTGGTGAATATGTGAAAGAAATTTTAGGTTAAAATAAGTGAAAGAAATTTTAAGCTAAATTTCACTCACTGAAATTTTACTTAAAATTTCTTTTCCTTTTTTTTCTATTAAGAAACAAAAACAAAATAAAACAAATCATAAGCATAAACATGACTACTTCGTCAGACAAGTTGAAACATATTTTGCCTCAGCAGCAGGAACAGTTTGAGAAATTTCAATTAAATTTGATAACAGCTCTGACACAACAATTTCAAATTGAATTGGCTGTCCAGAACTCAACAAATTCGACCAAAAACAGCACAGTCGATTTTCTGGCGAAATCTATTTCGACAGTCGATTACGAATCCTCAAATAACACGATTTTTTCTCACTGGTTTCAACCTTAGAGGGACACTTTTCAATGCGATTTTCCATACAAAGATGACGCGTGGAAATCCGTAAATTAGAAACAAAAGAATACAGATATTTCACAAATTTTATTCTGCTCAAATTACCTTCAGATTTAACGTTCATAGAAACTGTGGACCGAAATTTTCGGTTTACAGCAGTCTCTTTTTCACATCAAATGCAACAGTTTAAAAATAACGAAAAGCGAGTCGGACGACAACATCACTTTCGCTGGTTACGTTGGTCATGAATATGAGAAATTCCAACTTTAGACATTAACTGAAGACCAGTTTAAATGTCTCACATTCATTGGTGGCCTTGAATCTCCAAACGATTCTGATGTGTGCATACGGCTGTTATTCAAACTGGAGCAAGATAAAAACTTAACTGTAAAAGTTCTCGCAGCAGAATGCAAAAGACTTTTAAATCTTAAAAAAGATACAATAATGGTTCAGCAACAACATCTAGATTCGTTCAAAACCAGCAGCATTTAAACAAAGAAAAATTCATCACACGTACCAAAAATAATCTTCTCCCGTATGTTGGTTTTGCGGTAATGGATATTATTCTTATTCCTATACGTACCCCCCCACCCCAATGTCGAGTTATGTCTATAACGCAAAGGTAACGCAAAGGTAGAATTGATTACCTTCACGTGATATTAACGAAATAAGAAATGAAAAGGATAACGAAAATATCAAGTTTTAGAGTTTCTAAGCTTTATTTCCAGTTTGAGATGAAATGATTGGTCTTTAAGCTGAAAGCAACAGAACAAAGTGTTGGCAAGGATTACAGGAACAGCTAGAGACGAGTGAAGAGTCTTCAAGCTGTAAGATACAAAAATGAATACTGGCAAGATTCACTGAAACAGCTAACGATGAGTGAAGAGTCTTCAAGCTGTAAGATGCAGAAATGAATATTGGCAAGATTTACTGGATCAGCTAACGATGAGTGAAGAGTCTTCAGGCTTTAAGGAGCAGAACGAACTCTGGCAGGATTCACTGAATCAGCTAAAGGTGAGTGAAAAGTCTTCAAGTTGTAATATGCCGAAATGAACGCTTTCAAACTTACTGAAACAACTGAAGATGAGGGAAGAATCTTCAGGCTGTAAGGAACAGAACGAACTCTGGCAGGATTTACAGGAACAACTAAAGATGAGTGAAGAGACTTCAGGTTGTAAGAAGCAGTACGAATACGTTGGACTAGTCGACGGGAATTTGGTACAGAAGGCAACGAGTGGTCCAGATATTCCGAGACTGATGGAGAGAGATAAACGATTCTCCCCAAGAATACTGGATCATGGTTCTGGTTTTTGCTCTCTCTCTCGGACCGAACAAGGGAAAAAAACAGATTCACCAGGAAGGTAGACTAAATTGATTTGTTCTCATGCAGGAACAGGTCTACATGTTCTGGTCCCCCGGTGAGAAAGAGGAAAAGGGTGTTTTTGTCTCGGCTTTTATTTAGCCCGGGAAAATGATCCGGATTGAATAGCATCGCTCATTCTCATTGGTTAAATGTGTAATTTTAATTTCCAACGGCCCCTAAACTCTTGCGTCGGACAATGCATTTGAATGCGAAAATCGCGAAGTGATTTAACGGTGAACAGAACGCACAACTGAAAATAGATCCTTCTGCTTGATTTAGCGGTGAACAGAAAGCCCAACTGAAAATAGATCTTTCAGCTTAATTTAGCGGTGAACATAAACACAACTGAAAATAGTTCTTCCTGCTACATGTCATAATCGCGGACTTAAGGAAAACTTTTATTGCCTCTCGATTCTACTTCAAAGCCAGTTTAAAGAGAATCTATGAACAAGCTACATTATAAGCGAATAAATTCATATTCGGTGTCAGCAATATTTAAAGTTGAATTTGAATTCCGCAGAAAGTACGTTACTATTTCTTTGAACAAATTCCGATTTCGTTTTTCAATCTGACACAGCTTCAGACATTCCTTAATCTCATGAAAACGATTAGGGAAACCGGACATACTAAAAACGGACCACATTGCTCGGATTGTATTTGGCAATAAAATTTAGTTATCTGGTAAGTTGGAGTGTTTGTTTTTCTGTGATGTTTTCAAAAAGAATCTTGGGTGTGGCGTCAAAATCAAAGCTCCTCTCAAGCAGAAACAAGATGCGATACCAGTTTTTAGACCCAAAAGCCCTATCCTTTGTGCAACTCTTGGCTTGTTAGAAAAAGAATTAAATCGCCTCCAACAAACCGGAGAAATCCAGCCGACCAATTACTCTGCATGGGCAGCTTCGATTCTTGTAGTCAAGGGAGTAAGGGATAAAGTTCTTATATGTGCAGATTTTCCACAGGTTTAAATGACTTCTGAGATGCACATCACTACTCGTTACCGACCCCAGAAGATATTTTCATTAAACTTCATGGGGGAACTTGTTTTGGAAAGACTGATTTATCTGATGCTTTTTACAAATAAACGTTGATTAGGATTCGAAGGAATTGCTGACAATCAACATCCATAAAGGTTATAATCGGCTTACTTTTAGCGTTAAGTCAACGCCTACTTTATCACACCTGGTGATGGATGCTAAGCTTAGTGCTATAACTGGAACTGCTGAAATTATTGATGATATCATTATTGCAAGTGAAACTTAAGATGAACTTTTCAACAGTTTATTCTCTGTCGTTGAATAGATTCAGCAATATGATTTTCATGTCGAAGAAGAAAATTTTCCGTTTTTCTGGATGTCGATCAAGTATCTGGATTTTAAATTTAATAAAAATGGACGACGATTAGACCTGGAACATATTGCTGTTATCAAAAGTATGCCAACCCAAATAAACATTTTACAATTATGTTCTTTCCTAGGCTTAGTTAATCATTACAGTTCATTTTTACCGAAACTCCATCGTGTTCGAATTCCTGTAAACAAAGAAAAAGAACTGGTCACCAGAATGCCAATCGGTCGTCAAAAAGATAAAATCTTTGTTTGAATCAAACTTCTTACTCACTACAACCCATCTCTTGATATCACCATGGTTTCGGATTCTTCAGGCTGCGGTGCTGGAGAATTGATTTCTTGCATTTTTCCTAATGGTAGTCAGAAGGCTATTGCTGTAAGGTCTTTGACTCCCGCTGAGCGGAACAATCAAATTGAGAAGGAAGCTTTGACAATTATATTTGACATAAAGAAATTCTACAAAATGCTTTATGGAACGTGAATTTGCCTTCATTACTGATCATAACCCGTGCCCATTAGTCTAGTGGGTAGAGTGTTCATCAATGGCCCGAGAAACCAGGGTTTAATCTATGGTCGAGTTATCCTATTTACCAACCCCTCCGCTCGGGCAGGATATGACACAAGGTCAATTTTTAAGCGGAGTTTAATAGGTTTGAATTCAGAGTTTTCCTTCTCCTAGACTAGTTGCCTAACCAAGGCTGAAGAACCTAGTCTGTCCTACTATTTACCCATAGCTGGAGGGAGAATAATTGGATTCATACCTTTCCCAAGGGTATTAGTGCTATGTGAAATGCAATCAGTCAGGTCCAGGATTTCAACTCGTGTTGCCGTGAACATATCCTGCGACGATAACCATTACACCACGGGCACCTCCTTTACTTTTACTGATCACAAAATTCTGGTTAACAAAAATCCTGTGATCAAAAAAATGATTTGTGTTTATACTGCAAATCGGTTACACAATGAACCACAATGTTATTAGATTATGAATTTTCAGTGAACTACATGTAATCTGGCTTGATCTTGCCAAAGGATACGGTTCAGTTCTGCACTACTTAATCCGAATGGCCCTCGACTTTTTCAACTTCCCTAGCAAGGTTGGGGAAATCATAATGAAATACCGTTAAAGCTTATACCATCAAGTGGCAGGCACTTGAGATCGGCATCATGATAGGCTGTGTGATTTCCCCACTTCTTTCCGTTCTGGCTATGGAACTCATATTACGAGGTGCAGCAAATACGTCGAAAGGAGTGATGAAAAATGAACATCTGAATCTTCCTCCTTCCAGAGCTTTTATGGACGACATCACCATTCTCGTCCCGTCGATGGTTTACTACAAAAGTATTATAACCTTTTCACATGGGCGAGAATGAAGGCTAAGCCAAAGAAAAGTCGAAGCCTATCGTTAGTCAGAGGATCTGTCAAGGAGATCCATTTCGAAATTGGGGGTGATAAAATTCCAACAGTCAGGGAGAAGCTGATAAAGAGTCTCGGACGTTTTTATTCAATCCCACTGACTGATCGTCATAGGGGTACAGAGGTCCAGAAAGTAACCTTGAAGGGGCTTAAATCAATTGACAAAACTTGTCTACTTGGAAAGATGAAGGCTTGGTGTTACCAAAATGGTCTGCTACTCCGTCTTTTGTGGCCCTTACGTGGCCAGGATGAGATTGTGTTATCTTGCGTTGAGTGGATTCAACAGTATAGCAACAAATACCTGCGTAAGTGGCTCGGAGTTTCTTCTTGTTTTTCGAAAGCGGGTTTATATATCAATTCTGGAAACCTAGAGCTCCAAATATCTTCACTGGTAGAAGAATTCAAAATTGGGAAAGTACGCCTTCACATGACGAGGAAGGACTCAGTCGACGAGATCATTCGGAAGGCGTATCCAAAAATAAAATCAGGTATGAAATAAAATCAGGAGGCGGAATGCAGCCTGAAAGACATCATACCAATCGAGCTGGGCTAGGTAGCACTAGCAACAAGGTATTCTTCAAAGTGGGCCCAAAGGGAAAAAGAGACATGGTGTGCGAAGAAATCAGGATATTTGAGGTGGAGCAAAGAACAGTCATTGCTGTTACTCAGGCCAAACAATGTGCTTGGACAAAATAGAATGATATCGAACCAATCAAATTATCGTGGAAATCCTTAATTGCAATGGAACCATTCCTTCTTCGCTCTACATATGATCTCTTACCAAATGCGACCAACCTAAAATTATGGGGAATATACCGATTCGGACCTGTACTTGTGTAAAAGTGATCGGGGTACCTTGCGCTATGTACTATCTGCATGTCCACAATCGCTTCAAGTGTACACATGGCGACATAACAAGGTGTTAGAGGTAGTCATAGAGTTATTAAGAGCACAATGTGAGGCAGCAAACCAGCAACCTGTTACAGCCAAGAAAGCCATAATTCAGTTTCTCAATGAATGTCCTGCGAGGAAACAAAAAAATCCTAATTAGAAGCTACTGAATGGAGCTAGTGACTGGAAAGTTTCTACGGATCTCAAGACATCTCTACAATTTCCAGTTCACATTATTCAAACAGAAAAGAGTGTATTCCTCATAGAATTGACTGTCCCCTGGGAAGAAAACCGGGAGGAAGCACACGAGCAGAAGAAAAACCGATACGAGACACTGCGTGCCGACTGCGTGGAAAAGGGTTGGATATGCCATGTGATTCCTATTGAGGTTGGTTGTCGTGGTTTTCAAGGACACTCAGCCATTTCGTTTCTTTCAAAAATAGGAATCACTGGCCGCAGTTTGAAAGTTGCTTCGAATCGTCTTCAGACAACGGCGCAATATGCATCAAGTTGGATTTTGTCGAAAGTGGGAAGTTTTCAGCATGAATGAAATGCTCTCAGAACAACCATTCCCATATTATTACGTGACATCAAGAAACAGTTACTGTAAACGCGTAATAACATCAACGGCCAAAAGTAAACGCGTTTTTTAAAAATCACAAACTGCACACTAAAAATGAAGATGAACGTCCAATGTAATCTCTGCTCTTAATTGATCTGGCGTATATATATATATATAATTCTTTTAAATACTCTGTCCAGTGGTAAATACTGCTTGGTAGCGCCAGGAGTGGCACTACTGCCTTGAGCTAACGAAACTGTGTTATCACCCCTGGTTGGTGGCTGATGAGGGTATCGTATGTGTTTTCACACGTTGTATGATGAAAAAAATGAACCACAATGTTATTAAGATTATGAATTTACCTGAAGACTCAGTTGTTGCTGCAGTATCAGTGGAAGCAGAAATTGTTTCATTACTTTCAGCTACTGTACGAGCACTGCCTGTCACCTCGCAGATGATCCAGAAAGCCACAGTTTCGGAGCCACTGTTGCAGAAAGTGATTCTCTACTACTGTACAAAGTGGCCTCGGGGATGTCCGGATTAAGACCTTCAACCCTTTTGGGCGCCGCCGGTTGTGCAATGGTTAGCAAGGTAGACTAAGGTGCCCAATTCATACGACCTTCTACCTCATCTAAACAAAAGGATTTGTAAATTGCTAAGACTTTCAACCCTTTTACCATCGGAAATCATTTTTGTTGAAAGCAGACGGCAGCATTTTTTTTTGGGGGGGCGTGGGATTGTTTCTGTACCTTTACAAAATAGGACCCTAAAACAATTTAATTTCAGACATCAAGGCATTAGCCTCATGAAAACTTTGACGTGTAGTTATGTCTATTGGCTAAATATGGGCAAATAATTAGAAGGCCTTGCACATAACTGTACAAAATATCAGTTAGCAGCAAAATACGCCAGAAAATCAAAACTCATTTTTTTGGCCAGTCCCAGATTCGCCCAGGTTACTAGTAGACGCCATCAGTAAATCGCCAGAAATTATTCCGATGAACTGCATCGCCTCAAAGAAAACTATCCTGAAATTACAGCTCATTTTCAACAGATTTGGAGTCTCAGATGCGCTAATTTTTAGAAAATAGCACGGTTTTCTCTTCGGTGAAATTTTCAGATTTCTGATAGTAGAATGGTATTAAACACATAAGCATAGCACCATTCCATTCACAATCAAGTGGACAAGTTCAGCAATTTGTTGATACCTTTAAGAGATATCCAAAAATTAGATGGGGAATGCTCGGTAACTGAAACATTCCTAATTTACAGAACCACATCAAATACGATCACCAAGACGATAGCTTACCTGCAAAAGCTCTAATGAAACGCAAAATTCGGTTATATGTAGACGTCATACGTCCAAGTACACAAAATTCTCATTAGAAAAATACGGCCATAAAACAGCAATTCAACCACCATCTAAGTTCAGTAAGTCGTATCTTCAAACCGGGTCAAAATGTTTTAGCAAAGTAAGTAAGTTAGCGACCATAGTCGAGGGTGACCCGAAGGCTCCCTTTTCGATAGCTACTACACCAAGGTGTAGGGGAGGGCGCAACTCCATTCCCTGGATTGCTCCACTTTACCCTTGAACCGTACCTTATAATGCTGAGTGTTAAGCAAGGTGGTATCAAGTTCCATTTTTAAAGTCTTTGGTATGACTCGACCTGGGATTGAACCCAGATCTCCCGGGCCATTGGCGAACACTCTAAGACTACCGAAATGGCAAGAAGTAGACACAGGGTTACATTTTGCACTGAACTGGAAACGTCATTTATGATGTCAGCGTGCAATCTTTCATTTGGGTACATCAGGCAAACCAGCCATGCTCTTCTAAACTTGAAATACCCAATAACCAATGATTAGATCTTCGACTCGACATTTTGTTGGACGCTTTTGATATGCCTCGAGGAGATATTGGGACGTCCACGCAAAACAGTACGAGCATGAAACATAGACCAAGACCTCAAGAGATGAAAACTAGAAAGTCAGTTGGAGCCCGACATTCCACCAAACAAGTAATCTTCTTAACAAAAAAAAACCAAAAAAAAAAAAAAAACCAACTTATCACCACACTTAAAAATGGAGGTGTTAAGAATAAAAAGTGAATATATCGCAAGAGGAAAAAGAGTTGACTTGTCTGCCAGTGGAACATGACGTCAGAATTTAACATGGTGACTAAATAAATCATTATTGTTATTTTACGGTAACTCTGTCAATCCGTGTTCCTTGCTCAAGTTACACAGTTAAAAGCAAGTAAAAGGAACTGGTGATTACAACAGCCTACAAAATATTCTCTTAAAATCATACATATATAAATATATATAAAAGAACGAGGAAACAGAATTAAAAAAAAACACTTCATTCTTATAAACCTGTCTTCATCGATTCTTTCCTAACAATAGTTTACACCACAGCATTTATGTATACATATACATATATTCGTTTATCTATCTATCTATCTATGCGTGCGTGCGATAAAGGGAGATAAAAGTCAAGTAAAAAAGTTATATAGAAAAGTCCTCAATCCTACTATAGCAGAGCGTGGCAAAAATCTAAGATATCAAAATCATGGTCCCGATGAGTCGATTACTCAGAGCTCCATGGGAAGCACATAATGGCAAAATAGAAAGAGAATAAGTGACTTGGGAACCATAATTTAGGTATGAGAATTTTGTCATGTAACATGATGTACGTGCAGGTGATGGGAAAAAAACAGTCATTATTTATTAATTTTTACGGTCTGAACAGTCCAAACTACGCAGGAATATTGAGAAAATATATCCTGAAGTCAACCAGTGGCACAAAGTAATTTGTTTATATGTCTACACTTAGAAATCATTTCACTTTTTCTTTTTCCTTTCTCCTAATTTATCTTCCAGAAAATCTGCAATTGTTATAACCATCTCTGTATGTCGGAGCTTTTTTCCCAATATCCGTTTGATAATGGGAACGTTACCAGTTTTATATTTTGATAATGTATGTATTTACACAACCGCTCCGCATTAATATGATATGTAGCACAAGGTCAATTTTTAAAACGAAGTATAACAGGTTTCAATTCAGTGCTTCCTTATCCTCGACCCGTTGGAATATCAAGGTTAATGAACCAAATTTGTCCAACAGTTTTCCTATAATTAGAGGGAGAATTTGTTAATGTATTACATTAAACGTATATTTTGTTGGTGAAGCTAAGATTGTGATTATACATTTAATTTTTTTCCAATTTAATACAATAGCAGCCATGTATATCCCTTCATCGTTATCATTATTATCGTTATTAACATCTATTTTTTCCGACGGTAGCTTTATATGTCATTTTTAATCAAGCAATTACCGTTCAAAGGTAAGCTTTATTTATCCCTGCAGTTGCGTCAAAATAAATTTTTTTATAAATTATCCTATTCATTTTATATTTTAAAAATTGCTTATAAATAATTTTCTTAATATTGTTGATACAACAATAACTTATTTTAATATTTTTTTTATTAAACAAGTTGCTAAGTGTTTCGGATTTTTCTAAGTGTTTTTTCATTGACTGAAAAAAATATTCTCCCACATTCGTTCTAACAGTTTTTCTGAACCATATTTCACGGTGTAGTGACTAACATGTAACGTTGCGACATCTTAACAAGGGAGTTTGAATTCTATCATGTTCACTTTCGGACTTCTTTGTAAAAGTATTGTTGTATTGTGGTAAGGAAGAGATACACAAGGAAATAGAGTTAACTATCTATTAACTGAAGTGGTACAGTCCATTCAATATTATAAATCTCGCGCTGCTGATGTTACGTCCGAAGTTGGTTTTACTACTGACCGAGATCTTTCAGTGCCCGATATTTGTCTCTGCCTCCCACCAGACAGGACTTGACACTAGGTCAATGACCCGAAGATCGATTATAGTAGGGAGGGGAAGGTCAGGCACGAGCCTACGCTCGAGCCCTGCTGGACTATAATGGTCATCTGCCCACTTTGTGCAATGTGGGCCTGATGAGCTTTGCTGAACTTGGACCCAAATCTGGGTCCAGGCACGTATGCCTGATTATAGCTTAAACTAGACAGCAAGGTTCAGTGCTATACAAGGGTGACAAAGGTGTCAGTGATGCAGCTCGCCCACCCAAAGGTGGCTCAGCCGAATCCGGGTGCTTTTCGGCCTCAAGTTTGCCATAGAGCATTGACCGTCCGACACGGATGCCAGACAGTCCACTGAAAAACCTCTGCACGAAGCAGAGATTTTTCAGTGCCCATGTGCTTAAGAAACACGGCGTCTTTTATACCTCCGAGATACCGGAAGTCACGTGGTACGAGCCGCTATATAACAAGTATGAATCCCCTTATCCTAACAGCTGTGGGTTAAATAGTACCACTATTTCGTAAGAATAGCTTTGGTATTGAGTAACCCACAAAACTTGATATGTCATTAAATAAAGAAAACAAACCATATTTCTATTTCTATTTTTTGTAACTTACGATTCTTTTTTGTTGTTGTCGTTTTGTATACAAATCAATTTATTAAATATTCCGCTGTTTTCTAGAGCTGTTTCATGTTTTTCATATTCCATTTTGGCCTTATTAAATGTAATTGTATTGCTTGAATTAATGGTTTACCCGTGCGCTATAGACTTACGGTTGTGTTTTATCCTATTTACCCAACCCCTCCGCTCGGGCAGGATATGACACAAGGTCAATTTTTAAGCGGAGTTTAACAGGTTTGAATTCAGAGTTTTCCTTCTCCTAGACTAGTTGCCTAACCAAGACTGAAGAACCTAGTCTGTCCTACTATTTACCCATAGCTGGAGGGAGGATAATTGGATTCATACCTTTCCCAAGGGTATTAGTGCTATGTGAAATGCAATCAGTCTCGTCCAGGATTTGAACTCATGTCGCCGTGTTCATTTCCTACGACGATAATAATTACACCACTTGCACCTCGGTTGTGTTTTATAATCGTGGGTATGTGATCCGATTTAATGTTTAAATGCAAATCAGTGTATTGGTTGGCTGGTTGGTTAGTTGGTGTTATATAGAATATAAACTCCTGTGGCTTATTTAATGCCAAATCTTGTTTATATATATAAATCCTGTTTATATATTTTTTCGAATTACCCCGAGCATGTCACCCGTGGGTACAAAAACAAGGGGAGGGAAGTTAATGAAGCCTCGAAACTTGCCGTACAACACAGCAGTAAACCGAGAATCATCGTAGGATAGGAAAGAGAAAAAAGTGATAAAAAAAGCATATAAGAACAGGGGAAGGGGGGGAGTAACCCAATTATTACCATACAAAAAACAACAACTATATTTCAGAAAAAAACTAACATTTCTCCCATTACAAAGGATTTATTTTAAAGGAATTGAATTCAACAAATACATTTCCACCGACACTGCTCAAATTTCGCCGTCCATAGATGAGCTAAAATCACAACATTTGATTTAACACACACACACACACAAACATGCACACACACAAATAAATAGATAAATATGATAAATAAATAAAATAAAAGGGTAGAATTGGAAAGCCAAGTGGATTTATTCGACGTTCGACCGAAATAAAAAAAAAGTTGAACATTACAAAACACTTTTTACACAAATACCAATGTGGAGAAAGAATCCAAAGTTCTCTTTTTTTTTCTTTCTTTTGTTACAAATTTCTTGCGCGTGATTTTCACTGGCTGGTATAATTTTTTTCTCTCTTCAGATAGCTGTATCCTTTTCTCCGAGGTTTCTAGACAATTTGTAGGATGGTGCTCTGAGGAATTTAATGATTTCCGTTAAATTTCTACCACTGTCTTTTCTTATTGAAAAAAAAAATGCCTCCCAAGACTTACTCATTGAGTAGGAAGAGCTTTGCAACTTTTTGCTTCCTACGGAAAGAAACCACTTCTAGGCTTCCCTGCTACTACGAAAACCAATTAACTCTCAGTTAATAGTAAATTTCACACCGTTCCTGGTGGACAGTCGAGTCTGTAAAAAAGGCAGATTTTGCTTTCAACCCATCACAACAGGTTGGCTGACCTGCATACTTGATTCAACTTCCCTCTGACAGATCAACAGATTGACTTGCAATCTAACAGAATGTTCACTTACAGACTTCTAACAGACTAAATACCCACAAACGGATTATAAGTCCAACTTTAAAAACAAGCCTATAACATTCAAGCTATTTTTAACTGCCCATTGGAAAATTCCAAAAGTATATGATTTGTAAGCGAATGGTTTGTGAGCAACTTTATTTTTAAAAGGGTCGCTTGAGCTCTTTTCTTTGTACACAATTAAGGGGTATTCCTATCTTACACTAATAATGCTATTTGATATCAATCATTGTTTAAATGATTTCAAGTATTGCTATTTAACATTAGTAATTCTATTTATCAAGTATTATTATGTACTAAGAATAATTTGCATACAGCTGAATAGTTTCGAATAATAATCATTCGTAAAATATTGAATAGTTCTATTTGTTCCAGAGATGGGACCCTAACATGTAGCATCAATCCGGGTTATAGTGGATGAAGGAGTAATGGCGACTAAAGGGATACTTCACATTCCACATGACACCAGGACTGGAGCCTTGTCTTCAGATGCAGTTTTAGTGTCATACCAGGACACTCGTTGACGGGGACTCTTACCCCTCTGCTGAGGTACAGTCAGCATATCCTACAACCCTAGCCGACACGTGAGTTGCTTGATTTTCTGTATGGTTGCTATGTACCATTATTTTAACTCAACGTAACTGTTAAAAAGCTAATAGTTTTTAAATCAGACGTTACTTCTAAATTTAAGCCATGGTTCTTAAAGATTATTTGTATCAAATACTTTCTCGCAAAATTGACTTGTCTACCACTATAATTCTTTTAACATTCATTAACCTATCATCGTCCGTTCAGTACATTATTTATCAAATCTATTAGCCGCTTTCCATAGTAAGAAAATTCCTACGATTTCACAAGTTTCATCTCTGCAAAAACTCCTACTAATTGTAATATAAAACAGAGTATAGCGAACTCTATACACCTGGACGGATCCATCAAGAGGGGCAGTAAATTATACCACACAAATATCAAAGATTTTATTAGCAATTTTTAAAAAATTCCATATTGTGTTTTCATCGAATATAAAGGGGTTTGGTTGATGTTTTATAATTTTAATTTGTTCGTTGTCAAAGTCAACAAATTGTTGAACAAAGTGTAAGGCTTTATAGAGTAGCTCTTCAGCAAGAGAGGGATATTTTAAAAAATATCAAACTGAAAGAAAACATTTACTTTTTATTTGGTATATCCTGGAACCAGTTCATAGCAATTTTCGTGTTTTTCCAATGATTTTGATTAAGTGTACACGTCAAAATGTTTGATATATTCTTGCCAATCAGTTCAATTTGATTTTTAGTGGGATTTACGATGCTGTATTCCAAGTTTAATATAAAATTCTCCTCATGGTCCTTGATTCTAAAAATTCTTCTCATGGTCCTTGACTGAAAAATTATATATATATACACATACAGAGAGAGAGAGAGAGAGAGAGAGAGAGAGAGAGAGAGAGAGAGAGAGTGAGAGAGAGAGAGAGATGCTTTTATGTAACATGTGTGAAAGGAAAAGGTAGCAAATGAAGTTACTTTTCATATTTATAATTTTTGTTTTACACTCGTGTATCTAGTGTTTTCTTAAAATAGCCAAAGTGACTCTTAAGAGTAAAAACGCGTGTTGTAAAACAAAGATAAAAACGAAAAAAATTACTTTAATACGTTTGCGAACTTTTTAAAACGCATACACACACCACCACCACCAACAACAACAACAACAACTATAATAGCAACACCATCAATACCACCACCAACAACAACATCAAAAACCACCTCAAAGAAAAAAGAAAAAAAAACAAGTAAAAATCGGACATTATTTTCCAACCAACTTAATAGAAATTTATAGGAATTTAGTAAGAAATTAAATTTGATAATAAATAACAATTATTTAATTTTAGTGAGAAAGTAATGATTAAATGATAAAAAGTAAAAAAAAAATGATTAAATGATAAAAAATAAAAAGTTATGATAAAATGATAAAAAGCAAAATTAATGTGTGTGTGTGTGTGTGTGAGAGAGAGAGAGAGAGAGAGAGTGCCCCCAGGTGGATTAATTAACTAAGGATTCTAAGGGATTAGTATGAATTTATTAATTAAATGGATAGAAGGATAATTTTAGAAATAAGTTTGTTTTTCTTTAATACAGAGAATAGGAAAAGGAATTTCCTTTTTTTTATCATTTTATTTTCTATCTTATTTTATTTTATTTTTTCTTTTTGAATAACGTTCTTGGAGTTGGATCTTTCGTAAGTAAGGTGATGGTTCGGGGAGTGGAGAGATGATTTCATTGATAGAATCCTGTGATAAAGGGTTAATGAAATTCTTGTGTAGTCTGAAGATTAAGTCCAGGCTCAAGGGTCCGAGACAAAGATAAGTGGATTTTTCCAACTTAAGTGATATTTGTCTGGACAAAACGCAGCGGGGCATCAGAATTCATTTTTAGTACCTCTTTAAAACGGCCATCTGGGTGTTTTAAGAGATTATACGAAATATAGGGGTGGTCCAGGCAATTTACATATCATTATTCATGGGCGTGACCAGAAATTGTCGATACTCCGCTCCAATCCATATAAGCAGTGCTTAGAATTTGAAGGAGCAGTTCGAAGGGGGAATTCGAAGAGTTCAGTTCGTAGTCGCGATCGGTCAGAGATAGACATTTTTTCGGCAGAGTCCAGAGGAAACACAGACATTTTGAGCGGCCAGACAGAAACGCCGAACACTACGAAACAACTTTGTGAATCGTGCTGGTCCGATCAGAACCAATAATTGAACATAGAAACTTTGCGAATCCAGATAGTTTTGTCAACAAAAGCTGAGAAAAACAAACTTTTAAAAGTAAACAAGGATCATTAGTTGTCCCCCTTGCATCCTCTTTGTTCTCTCTCTGTCATGTCCTAAACGTGCGAATAAATCTCGTGTGACCTTTTCTTTTGCACTCTACGCATTTGCGTAATTTCTTTTATGGCGAGATAAATACAATTGCTTTGAAAAAGTTTTATTATACGAGAATCGAAAGTGTTGCTTTTTGTGTTCTTGTGAATCGCGACAGGAACTATTTTCTCCATAAACAGCGATTTTTCTTCGGCGTAGATTCCAACCAAAGTTAGATCGACCCCCACAGTCGGAACGATCTGAGGTGACTAAAACACCGCTATTCGGATAAAAAAAAAATTC
Source organism: Sepioteuthis lessoniana (assembly GCA_963585895.1). Taxonomy (NCBI): domain Eukaryota; kingdom Metazoa; phylum Mollusca; class Cephalopoda; order Myopsida; family Loliginidae; genus Sepioteuthis; species Sepioteuthis lessoniana. Next base: position 44,310,589 of record OY757921.1, on the reverse strand, counting down.
ACAACGTGGCGAATGGTAGTAGTTCCTTCAACTCAACAAAGAGAGCTGAGCGATTTAATTCCGGCGAAAATTCCCAGGCTAAGCTAGACACACCAGCCAGCGCTGGATACTACGTTAGAATGATTAAATGATAAAAAAGAGAAAGTGATGATAAAATGATAAAAAAGAGAGGGTAATGATTAAATGATAAAAAAGTAAAAGTAATGATTAATTGATAAAAAATATAAAGTGTGTAGAATCTTTTTGTTTCGTCATCAGCTGAAAGAGTAAAAGTTTTTAATTTCATAAATATTTCTTATAATTAGGAAAATTCAGTGTCATAGCTATAACACTAAACGGCCTTTGATCGTGAGGCTTCGGTTCTAAAAATCAGTGAAGCATTTTTTTTTATTTTGTTTAATGGCACATTAACATTCGTTGTGCAAATACAGAAGAACAGTAGTGGTACTATTTATTATTGTAAAAGAACAGTAGAAGTACCATTTAACCCATAGATGAAGGACGAGGAGGTTCATGCCTTTACTAAGGGTATTAGACCGAAAGTGAACGTAATAGCATGACTAGAGTTAGGACTCGCTTACTACGATGTCGCTTGTAATAATATTTGTTTGTAATAAATGCATGCTTTAAAGGAGGAAACAAGGACGCGTGTGTAATCATAAAGGGGTAGCCATTTTAGTAAGCCCCCTTCCCTCTTTTTTTTTTTACAAAACTTTCATCTATAGGGAGGTAACTCTAGTCAAACTATGAAATACCTCTTTTCTTGAAGAGTGTTGTCCATATAGAGTTCACTGGTAATTCTCATGTATGAAAGTTTTCAATAGGTTATATTTTTTGGAGGGGGTAATGACACGCCCCAATCTTGTGGTTATTCCAGTTGGTGTGTTATCACTGGACTCTGTTTTGTGCGTAGAGCTGGTGATTACTTCAGATGGCGTATTGATGTTGACATATGTGCGGGGTATTTCGCCAGAATGTGTCTTTGGAGTTTTAGAGAATGGAGGTTTGCTGTGATGCCAAAAGGTTTTAGGAAGCGATGTTAGTGTCTTATCAGAATTGCTGAAGTCTTCTTTAAGTTGCCTACGGTTTCTTTGAAGGTCCTGTCCTGTTGGAGTTTAAATAATTGTTGGGTATCACCTACCTTTCTCCACACAATGAACTAGTTCATCTGCCATATATAGCAGTAGCTACTAATACCAGAGTGGACTAGAAGGTGAAGATCAGCTTCTTATAGGAATAGTATTAGAGCGTTGGAGACTGGAGATCGCACTAGATCACCTTACTTGCTACCGTAATAACGGAAGCCAATACTATCGTTGGACTATATCTTTATTCTGTATTCACTAATCCTATGCTCTTGTCAACTAATAGTCTCTCAATTGTATATACCTTTTCCTGAGAATATATCTCTATTTCCTCTCATATCGTGGTTTGTCCTTTATTTAATATTACAAGCGTTCACTAACCAGAACACAACAGTAATGTTGGACCGCGGTTCAGAGTAGGCTTGTCTGACAATTGCCAGGGTCCAATTTCTTGTGTCCTGGTCTTGTACCTGAACCAGTTGTCCTGTGCTGAGGCGAGGGAGATCCTTTGCGTGTTTATCATGCTGTTTTTTCTGCATTAGTTGTCTCTGGAGTAGGTGATCCCAAATCTCTTCTTTTCGGTCATTGTTGACTAGCATTCAATTATGTTGCAGTTCTCCTGGAGATAGGATGACGTGATCTATTGGAGTTGAACAGAAACATAGCAGGCTCATGTCTATATCTTGGCTGCTCAGCAGGGCTTTCCTCATGGCTAACTTGATAATCTGTATGCACAGTTCAGCCATGCAGTTCGATTGCACGTGTCTGGGAGATGAAATGATCTGCTCAAATTCCTATGATTTGGCAAATTCCCTGAAGAGATGAGAGCTAAAATGCGACACATGGTCACTGATTTGCTTGGTCAGGGCTGGAGAATTTCCTTTGTTTGGGGATGAAGGGGTATTTGGAATAAAATTTCACAATAAGGAGGTAGTTGTGTCCCTTCAGGCTGAAAATATCAGTGACCACGATTTGCCATGGTCGCATTGGGATTTCATGTGGCATGAGGGTCTCGGTACATTCGGACTTCTGGTGTTCTTGACATGTGGCACACTGCAGTATTATCTTGTCGATGTCGCTATTTATACCACTCCAAAAGACGCAGCTTTTCGCTCTAAGTTTGCATTTGTCACTCCCTTGGTCACCATAATGTATTTTCTCCATTATTTCAAGTTTCTTTGACTCGAAGATCAATATCCTGTCACCTTTAAGCAGTATGCTATTCTCGATAGAGAGCTCGTCTCGAAAAGACCAGTACGGCTTAACATTTTTTAGCAGTTCTCTGAGAGTATCTGGCCAGCCTTGTAGAATCTGATCCCTCAAAACACACAATGTTGGGTCGGCATTCGTCGCTTTACGGATCTGTACAAATGTTTCAATTAAGAATTATACGAAATTCATTTTGAGGTCTAAATTAATGACTTCTTTGTTTTTCTTATTTGGAAGTCCAGGTTGTCCATCGGCCAGCAGCATCTCTTTCCTGGTCGATATTTGATGATCATGTGGTATTATTGGAGCCGTAATAGCATTCATTGAAGTTGGAGAGGTACTACTGTCAGTTTCTTAAGGCAGATAATTTCCAGGGGTTTGTGGTCGCTTTCGACCTCGAATGAACTCTCGTAAATGTACATCCGAAGTCGTTTGCAGCCAAAAACAACGGCTAAGAGTTCCCGCTCGATGTTTGCTTAGCACTGTTTTTTTTTTTTTTTCGGTTAGCGGTTTTAAGGTGAATGCTATGTGTTTGCCTTCTTGCAATTAATGCTGCTCCAAAGCATCTAGACGAGGCGACAACTTATATTAAGGATTTTTAGACGGGTCATTATACCGGAGCAGTATTTCTTTGCGTATTAGGTCCTTTTTTTCTTGCAATGACTTTTGGTGGCTATCGGCCCGCTAGTAGCTACCATCTTTTTTCAGGAGTTCTCTAGGGTTGACCGTAAGGTCAGAAAGCCTAAGAATGCATGGCGCCATATTGGCGATAATCCCTAGTACTCTGTAACATTTGTTGGGATGGGAAGTGATTTTATTTCCCCCACTTTTGGGGGAATTGGGTGTATCCCATCCCTGTCAAAAACAGCACTGAAGAATTTTACTTGCTTCTGGTTGACTGCACATTTGTCACTGTTGGGTGTGAGGCCTGCAGTCCTCGCTGTCTCCATCAATTTCCGGAAGTTTTGGTCGTACTTCACTCTGGTTTTCCTATAGATGATCACATCATTAATCAATACCAATGCTTCAGTGCACTTCTCTATAATCATATCCATCTCTTGTTGGAATACATCTTGGGACATTACGAGTCCGAAGAGTATTCTTTGTAAACGGTATATTCAAAAAAGTGAATTGAATGTGGTTAGCAGCAGTGACTCCTGGTCAAGCTTATCAGACCAGTATTCATTTTTTGCATCCAGCTTGGAAAAGAATTTAGCGCTGAACAGTTTTTGTGTGATCCGTTTCGGCCGGTATGTCCTCCGTCCTTCTTCAGGGTGGAATGCTCCAACTAATTGGCAGACTTGATTGGCAATGGTGGCTTTTGTAAAGTAAAGAAGGACCCGTCCCTAAAAACGGAAAGGAAACTGTCATAGATCCTCGGTAAAAACAAAGATCTTATACCACAAATAAAATACAGACAGTTATATCAACATTGCAGTAAACTACCACACATGTATGGTCTTCCAAAAATACATGAAGATGGTATTCCATTGAGACCCATTGTCAGTAACCGAGGTTCACCAGGTCACCCATTGAGCCGCTTCCTTGCGAAGATCATCATAGCCTAGTCGGTAAGTCTTCATCATATGTTAAGAACTCGACCCACTTCGTGGAGAGAATCAGTAATGCTCTCATTCATTCCAACTAGATGGTAAGTCTGGACGTATTAAGTCTTTTCACAGAGGTACCTACTGATAAGACACTTGTGGTACGGGATAAACTGGCTGCAGATCCTTTGCTGGAAGAGACCTTCTGTGTAGAGACAACCAACTTCAGGATAGGATCTGATATATACCGACAAGAAGAACGACTGGCTATGGGTTCAGTATTGTCACCAGTACTAGCCAACATATACATGGAATGCTTCGAAGAAATGGCATTCGGATTTACATCACTAAATCCATCAATGTAAGTTAGATACGCAGATGACACATTCGTTTTCTGACCTCACCAGGAAGATGTTCAGACAACTTGATCACATGGACTCAATCCGACCATCTATACAGTTCACTATGGAGAAAGAACGATTATAAATGACCCTTCCTCTATGTATTAGTAACTCGCACAGAGCAAGGATTCAGTCATCTGTGTATCGTAAGCCCATCTTCACCTGACAGTACCTCAATTTCAACTCCCATCATCTATATAACGTGAAGAAGGGAATAGTCTGTTGCTTACAATATCGAGCAAAAGCCATTAGTAGTGATATGGATACATATCAAGAAGACATGGTTAGTTTAAGACATAACCTCCATCGTAACAACTACCCAGAGTGCATAACATCGGCCCCAAGAAACCTGGATAGGAGGATAGATGACGATATTCGAAAACTCACAACAGTATGTCTGTCTTATGTTAAAGGCCTAGCCCGACAGGATCCAAAGGATATGTTGTCCATATAACATTCGGACAATATTCACAAATAGTTCAACACTCCGGAGGTATCATCAAGCTTCGTCTAAAAAATCCAGACAACTAAATAACTCTTAGTTTCAATCATACCAATAACATAAAGGGTGTATTATAATTGTTCAAACAAGGCAGCAGCTTTTCAGATCTTCCCTATTGACTTTATTCTCTTTCTTTTTTTTTTTCCATATCATTGCTGGGAAAGAGTTAAGCTTTTTATATGCTTAACCCAATATAGTAAAATCATGCCTTGGACGATGGATCAGAAGATGTTTTGTATGAAGTCATATTTCAAATCTAAGTATTTCGAGATTGTCTAAACAAGATGCAGAAGGAAGTTCAACTTCAACACATTTCCAAACAGGAGTCAGATTTTCAAGTAGGTCAAGACTTTTGAAACTCATGGCACTTGGGAAGATCGGAGGGCAACGAGTTCCTCACTATCTGGGCCTCTGATAACAATCCGAACAACCAGGATGAATGTAAACGTGTTATCAACAGCTTTGCTCTCCACATTCAACAATGTCTTCAACTAGACGGCTGATCTTGAACATATACTCTTGGAAGCCTTTTGACATGTTTTATTCATGTTTGAGACTAAATGATTGTAGATATTAAAACGTTATCCTTTGACTTTTCATTGAATATCATTTACATTGCCCTATCACCTGATCATTTTGCCTAAAAATTGTGAAACCCTCTATATTGACTTTACTTCCTTCCCTTCCAATTTTTCTGTGTAATTCAGCTCCTATACATACATCTACAGGCTGAACTTTTGAATTACAAAAGAAAAGTACTTTTTTCTTTGAACTTACTCGTATTATGAACGTTCCGAAAACTCATTTTTTATCTCTCAGACGTAGCAACTTCTGCTTAACCGAGTATTAATCTTGCTGCACTTGTTTTTGAAATCTACGTTTGTGTCTTGATATAAATGTTTTATCTTTGTTGAGGACATAAGCGTTGTTTAAAGAATTGATCGAGAACTGGAAACTAATCTTGAATCTTTTATTCAATTAAATATTAGCCTTGAGTACTCGACAGTAGCCAACAAAAAGGATAGAAAAGCGACAAATGATAAACGACTGTCTGAAGGTGTCTTTAATCGGAACGTAAAGAAATATAAACTATTTTTAATGGTCGTAAAAAAACAAAAACTAAAACAAGTTACATTTATATACAATTTGATACATTTAGTTGATACATTTGAAAAAAAGTATATATGCTTAAATGGCTTTTACCGTTAAAGTTTTCATGATAAAATCTATTTGTAAAAGTTTGCATGCATATACGATATCACCCATAAATATGTTCTGGACGAGTTAGTGAGGGAGTTATCAGCTTAGTTCCTGGAAGTTTTCTTTCCAGGAAACACATGACTCCTTATCTAAATGTAGATGGATTTATTGTTCAGTGTTTGAGGCATCTCTAATGGGGAATGTCGACAGACGTAAGCAATTATTTAACCCACCATGCAGGAGCTTCAATTCCTCGCGGTATATCCCTGGATAAACCAACTTTGGGTTACATTTTGGCCTCCAAAAGTGTCAAATCACCATAAATTAGAACAACCTGAATATCTTTAATAAAATTTTAATTTTCTTCTAAACACATTTGTTTTGAATAAAAGTAACTTTTTTAAAAAATTGCACATAGTTAAATGTTTTCAAGTATTGCTACGTAATACTAACAGTTCAATTTAAGATCAGTCAGTTGTTAGCACACAGTTAAATTGTTTCAAGTTTAGATAATAAATTAATATTTCTATTTGACCTACAGATGAGACCTTAACAGGTACTACTACTCCGGGCCAAAGTTGACCTGGGTGTAATGCAAATGAAGGAGTACTTCATATTCCTCAAGGCTCTATGAGTTTTGAGTCATAACCTGGACACTAGTTATATTTGACCCATCGATGGTACCCTAACAAGTACTACCACTACCGGTCAGATTGGACCTCGGAGTAATGACAGTGTAGGAGTACTCCAATTTCTCCAGAACTTCGGGACTGGAGCCTCACTATCAGATGAAGTTTAGTGTCATATCCAGGACACGGTAGTCGGGGGCTTATCCCTATTCAGAGGTGCAATCAGTGTATACTATAGCCTCAGCCGACTGAGCAGAGAATTTTATTTCAACATCATACAGAACATCATAATAGATATTATTAGGCATTAATTATTACCAAACTCTACCGCATTGAAACTCTAATCAAAAATATATGCAGCAGTCCAAAAATAAGTACATCCCAGCGCAAAAATCTATATATTAAGTATATCTTTGAACTGGATTATCTCTTTGTTACAGGGTTTCAATGCCGAAAAGTTTGGCTAGTAAATGATACCAACTAATATCCGTTCTGACTCAATAATGTCCTTGAAAAAACTATAAAATCCTGCTTTCTTTGATTTAGAAGGAAATTATTTTGTATTGGTAGGTATAATTATTTATAGGCAATATTGTAAGGGATTAGGAAATGTCTGATATGTGAAATAAAAATGTCTGTTGATGATAAACTTATGTTGTATAGTCACATATGCAGATTCACATCTACATACGTGCACATATATATGTAGAATAATTCACAACGACACAACGATAACGACGCACGCGGAAAGACGCATGAAAGAAGACGCATGAAGACTTCTTTAACAATATTTTACCTCTCACTTTATTTGTAAGGGTTCGAAAGGGTTGTTCAAGGGTTTTACTGTGAGAGGGAGCTGGAGACCGAACATAAACTATAATATCTTTGACTCCGGTGTCATGACCGTCACGTCGTGTCTTTCTTGTTCTCCTGGTGCTGGGGTCCACTCCATCGGGGTTTACGAGGGCCCCCTCGGTCGGGTGTGGCTTTCCCTACCACATCTGGTCTCTAGCTGTCTGGAACCCTACTGGCAACTGCTTCTTGGACTCGAACTCAACTGAGTTAAATAATAATTCAACGCCCACGCGATCGCCCACTGGATCTTTGAAATCGAATGTTTAATCGTCATCAAGCGGAAATAACTGTCATGCAGTTGAGAGGTCACTCTCTTCCGGTGCATCAGTCTGTATTGGTACAGTGGGACCTTCATCTTGTCCCATATTATAAGCCTTAATCCGCCCACGCGATCTCTTTCGATTACTGGCCATTGGAATGTGTCACTTCCTTCCGGTGCATCACCTTAGAATAACATTTTTTTGGCCCGGGTCGAAGGTCAAAACATAACACTTACTGCATACATCTTTTAAACAACACAATGAAGAAATGATCTTTTCTCTGTGTGAGATAAAAGATTATGCATTGTTGTGAGTAGCATAGTCATCTTGATATCTAACCGCTGGTTAACAAAGTACAGATTTCTATTTTCATTGATTGAGAGACGCCCTCCCCCACCCACCAAAAGATTCCTTTTGGCGTCTGGTTTTCTTATTCTTATTGGTTGATTAGTTCGTTTTGATTGGTCATGAAGTTTTATTTTTATGCCTGGCATTATGATCCTACATTTATTACAAGAGTAATCTTTGCTCATCTGCGGCCTTGAAGTGGTTTTGTTCGCTTCAAACAATATGCATTTCCCGCGCTCAAACTTTCTCTCTCGCTATTCCTTTTTTGTGCTAACGTGATGTATCTTGCAATGTTTTCAAATCTGACAACAGCCACTTCCCTCCCATGAAAAAAAGAATAAAACAAACACGTATTCACACACGAAGACAAGAATTTATTCAAATGATGGTAGTTAAGTGTATAGCGCTAATAAAAATCTCGTTCTGGCCTAATGAGTTTAGTGTTTGTCAATGGGCCGGGAGACAGGGGTTCAATCTCAGCTCAAGTATGCCAAATACTCAAAAAAATGGTACTCGATGCTGCCTTGCCTAACACTCAGCTTTATAAGATAAGGATCAAGGCTAAAGTGGAGCAATCCAGGGAATGGAGTAGCGCCATACCCTACACCTCCGTGTTGTAGTTATTGAAAAGGGAGCTGTCGAGTCTCCTTCGACTGAAGTCACCAACTTTATTTACTTTTATTTATATATTGGATTAAGTCATAAATATTTTCATTTTTAAAATTAAGTTGTAATTAAGCATTTCAAACTTCCAATGTTTTAAACACAACCAGAAATTACTTGATGAAAGAGTGCCTACATCGGTCATTCTTATTTCAATGGTAAAAGAGTGTGCATTATAATTTAATCTATGATCTCTCGCCGTCAAAATGGAGGAACTGAAAGTGCCTATTCGACATGTAATGTTGTGGGGACTGAAAAATGATTAAACGATACAGAAACTGCCCAGAAAATTTGTAGTTTTTATGGTCAAGGTGTTATTACTGACCGTCAAATCCGAAACTGGTTTTTAAAGTTTTGTTATGGTGATAGGTCTTTGAGAAATGAACCCAGATGACGACGCTCGTCAGGCCTCGATCAAGATCATTAGAGAGAACTGGTGGAATGCAATCCACGCAAAAATACTCGAGGATTAGCACTTGACCTCAATACATCACAATTCACAAACTGCTGCCCCTTGAAAAAGTGAGGAAAAGTGAACAATCAAGGCATCAGGGTTCCTCATATTCTTATTGCAAAGAGTTAAGAAAGTCACATATTTATAGCAAAAAGTCTTCTTTAAAGCAGAGAAATGACCTGTTTTTGAAAAATATCAAAACAAATGACTAAAAATAAGTATTTTATGACAATGTTCAATGCAATTTGTATATTTATATTTTGCTAAAACGGAAATTATTGATGAATCAACCCATTATATATATATATATATATATTCCGCCACTGGAAAGATCCGACACAAGGTCATTCATTTTTATTAGGCTGCACATAGCTAGTGTTCGCTAATGGTCCGCGAGATCGGGATTCAATACTTAGTCGAGTCATACTAAAGACCCCAAAATGGTACTTGATGCCGGCATGCTTAGCACCCAAAATTATTAGGTAAGCATCACGGGTAATGTGGAGCAATCCAGGGAAGAAGTAGCGCCTTCCCCTACACCTTGGTGTAGTAGCTATTGAAAAGGGAGCCTTCGGGTCACCCTCGACTAAGGTCGCCAACTTTACTTTTACAGCTAGTTCGAATTTAGTTTTTCCTTCTCCTAAGCCAATTGCATTACAAAAGTTAAAGAAATCAGTCTGCCCTACTATTTACCCACCTATTGGTAAATAATTTACAAGCAATTATATGGTTTCAAATACCCAATAATAATCCATATTAAATGATTATAGCTTTAAGTAAACGGTCAGTGCTGTGTGACAGTCCGCAGCTCGTTCGACTTCGTCTGCACAATGACGTCAACCCCACTCTGTTCAGTTTGTCTACCGATTTGGAGCAAAGTGCACGAGCCCGAGACAGTACAACGAAGAAAGAAAAAAGCAAAATCAAAACTTTTCGCGTAACAAAGAAGGAATGTATGACACTTCGCAAAACGGTCATGCGCATGAAATTCTTACAATCACAAAATGGACGGTTGATGAAATTCCCTTTACTAAAAAAAAGGAACTAAAACGACTGTTAAGCCTGGGGTGATCTGATCTTCCCTTAAAATCTAACTTGTTTATATGAGCCCTAAATTCTTCTTAATTCCGAACATGGACCACACATAAAGCCGAACATAAAAATATCGCTAGACTTTGTGTCTCTAGGACACACTCAAAAGCCTGTCAATAAAATTTCAACTCTTTCAAGTTGCAACCTGAGCGGGTCTCCGATTAATTTTCTCAGCTTTAACGGAATATTTTCACTCAAGATATTAATTCACTAGTCATTCTCACTTATCTCAGTTCATCTATCATTCTTCAAACATCGTACATACATCCATTCACACACATTCTACGTATGTTCATACACACATGCGCATTGAAATGTTCTGCTATATATATATACATATATATATACCATTGAGACAGGTATGAGTCTCTTATCAATAGTATTATTGCTGTTTTTCTACAAAGATGGCTTTGGCATTAAATAACCAACGAACGTTGATATGCCATCAAAAAAGAAAGAAAGAAACCCACACAGATATACTTACTCTAATATATATATATATATATATATATATATATATATGAACCTCCGCATAGATATGCTCACTCTTACATACATAGGGGGTCCCCATGTATAAAAATTCCAGACTGAGACATCGTAATAACTCTATTCGTGTTATTACGTTCCCATTCGGATTTTTAGCCTTAGGATAAGTATAAAACCCTTATCTCTCCAGTTATGGATTAAATAGTACCACTACTGACTTACAAGGATGGCTTTGGCATTAAATAACCTCCGAAGGTTGATATGTCATTAAACAAAGAAACCGAAACCCACATAGATATATGTATATGCCCACTCACATGCCTACCCTTATATGGACATATATACACTTAGACCTATCACACAGTACCATGGTGTTACAATACAAATAAAACTACAACTAAAGGTGCTACAACACCGAATCAGAATGAACCGAGCTCCGAAACTACAGCCTCAGATTCAGATGCAGTTGAGTATCATATCTTGCACATACAAAGTAAGAATCCTCAAAGCGGGTGTCTTGTTCCGTTGTTTCGAGAACTGTATATTGTACCTTTATATTTACATTATTTGTATTTTTTCTTAATCTTTTTTTTTTTTTTTTTTTTTTTTTTTTTGCACACGGTTATAGAATATTAACTATTCTTGCTTTGGATTAGTTTGGTTTCTTTGTTTAATGGCATATAAAACTTCGTAGATTATCTAATGCCGAAGCTATCCTTGCAGAAGGATAATATTGGTACTATATCATCCATAGTTAGAGGGATGGGGTCGTTCATACTTTTCTCTAGGGTATTAATCCGAAAGTGGACATAATAGCGACTGGAGTTTGAATTCGCTTACTACGATAGGGCTGGGGAACACGTTAGCCACTACACCACGAGGAACCTCGCAATTACTGTCTAATATAAATAATTTGCTAACAGATTTATTTTACCAGTAGTTGGGACCCCTCCCCAACAGGTGCTCCCGCTCTAGGTCAGGTTTGTTTTGGTTTCCCTGTTTCTTTGTGGGATATATAATCCTAGAATTTTGGAGGTGCCCGTGGTGTAATGGTTATCGCCGTAGGAAATGGACACGGCGATACGAGTTCAAATCCTGGACGAGACTGATTGCATTTCACATAGCACTAACACCTTTGGAAAAGGTATGAATCCAATTATTCTCCCTCCAGCTATGGGTTAATAGTAGGGCAGACTAGGTTCTTCAGCCTTGGTGAAGCAACTAGTCTAGGAGAAGGAAAACTCTGAATTCAAACCTGGTCAACTTCGCTTAAAAATTGACCTTGAGTCATATCCTGCCCGAGCGGAGGGGTTGGTAAATATGTATTTAATCCTAGAATTTAATTCATAACTATATTTGTATCATAACTATATTTGTATCATAACTATATATTCAATGTTTCATTACATTTTTTTTAAATCACACTTTTCATTTGTCTGTAATTAATTTGCACAGTTATTTGATGTAAAGTATTTCTATCTAACACAAACAATTTGCACACGGTTGTATAGTTTCAAATATTCCCATATAATGCTAATAATCTATACATAATTATATAGTTTAAAGTAACTGTTCTTATTAATGCTAATCATTTGTTTGCACACATTCCAATGGTTTCAAGTATTTCTCTCAATTTCTAATAATTTTGAAAACAGATATATTTGACCTATTGATGGGACCCATACAGATTCTACCAATACGAGCAATGAAATGGAGCCTTACCACCGGAAGTAGTCCTATGTCATACCCAGAATACCCTTTTTTTGATGTGTATGGGAGGGAAAGTCTTACCACACTGCAGATAATGCAGTTAGTGTATTCTAAACCTCGCCAACAAGGCAAATCATTGATGGGACCCTAAAAGTTGTGATTTTACACAACTCATCCACGACGAACAGGATGTGATACAAGGCGAATTTTTCAGCGGTGTAGTGGTGGTTTGAATTCCAAGATCTCCTTCTTATTGACAGTTTGCCGTATCAAGACTAAAGAATCCAGTCTCTCCTCCTATTCTCGCATAAAAAAGGTGAATTTATGCATTTTCTATGGTGCATAAGAGCGAAGTGAAACACAATCAACTACGTCCAGAATTGTAGCATTCTAATCCAATAATAATAATTTGACTAATTTATTTGACTCATAAAAGGGATCCCAGCAGGTACTACAACAACAAGTCAGAGTGAACATGGGAATGATCACAAATAGGTAACTCCATACACTTCAAAACTCCAAGCTCGTTTTTAAACAAAGATCTTTTCTTTTAAGGGTGGGTAGGCAAAAAGAGCTTAGTTTTGTCATTATTTCCTTTTTAGGGGTACACCAAGAAGATGCAGTTCAGTTTCACACCCAGGACAAGTCGCGAAAGGTCTTTTAGTAAGTTGAAATCAATTGTTACATACTTGAGAACTACAATGATTCAAGAACGACTAAGTGACTTGTCAATATTAAGTATTGAAGTGTTGTACACAAGAAAGAACAACAAGAACTCTGAGGTATAAAAATATAATCTGCTTCTTTTTTTATTACATGAAATATACGTATGGCTAGAGTAAGAGCGAGTCGGAGATGGCTGAAATGCACACACACAGAGGCGACAGTGCGGGTTTTCTGTGAAACCCCTCAGCCTGTCTGCTTTGTTCTGCCTGTGTCGAAATCTTTCCTGGTTTATATAATTTTCCGGACACCAACGCAATCTTTCTGGTCACACATCCCGTCTACGCGTTGCATGTGGATATGCCTCCTGTCTAGCTGGCAACCCACGCAACTCACGCAGCACATCCACTGAGGAATACCCACGTCCTGTTTATTTTAGGACAGGTGCTTATCATTTATGCCACCTACGAAACTTACGCGGCATTTCCACTGGGGCATCATTCAACTTACTTTAGGAAACAGGTGTACATCCTGTTATGCAACCCACGCAACCTTTGCGGCATGTCAAAGGAATCTTCTTCTCGCTATAGAACAGAAGGTGATTCACATAACTTTAGTTTCTGCCCTGTTATAAGTTTTTTTTTTAATATGCTGACTGTATCTCCTGTTTTTGGGGAGGTCTTACTCTCCCACTTTCCAAAAAAATGCGTATTCTGGGTATATCACTAAACTGAAATTGATGGTGAGGCTCCAGTTCTGGGGATCTGGATAGTGAGGAGTACTCCTTCATTGTCATTATTCCCAGGTCCACTGTGAGCCGGAGTAGAAGTGCCTACTGTAGTCCAATCAATGAGTCAAATATACTAGTCAAATTATTAGTATTGGATAGAGATACCCCAATTCTTTTTGTGTTTTACTTCTAATTAATGACCATGTTGAAAGCGTGGATCTATATTAGGGTTCGGTCTATAAGTCAAATAGACCTGTTTGAAAATTGTTCGTATTTGATAGAACCATTTGAAAAAATATCAAGAAACAAATACACAAAAAATGTAAATATGGAAGTACAATAAACGCGATTCCTTAATATCTCTGCATGATATAACCCCAGACGGGTTGACATGTCATTAAAATTAATGAATCAATAAATCATTTATTCATTTATAGAGAATACTCGTTTGTTATTAATTTACCAATTTTATTTGTTGCTTCTATTCGATCCGAATTTCATTTTCAAACAGTCACTTCAGAATGAGAAACCCTGATAAAATATACATAATTACTCTCAGATTACTCTGGGTAGAAATTGTACTCTTGGAAGCGGACAACATTGGTTTCAAGAGTCAAGGCAAAAACTGAATGACTTTAAGAAAACTCTCTCTCACTCGCTCTCTCTCTCTCTCTATCTATCTATCTCTCTTTCTCATGACATCCATCAACTAATGAGCATATAACCACCCACTCCATAAAACCTAATTTCTCTAGTTCATCTCTGCAAGCTTCGTCTCACCTCTTGAACTCTAGCCTGTCAATCAGAGCCCCTGCTACCGCTGCAGCTGTTAACTTTAAACGCACTGCACCCTGAGATATTCAACAAATTATTTGCATGACAAGCAAATGTACAGTTTTGTAAACAGTAATATTTGTTGTTCATAAACTTGGGTAGTATTTTATCAATCTGTTTTATTATCCAAATACGAGATAAATGATTGGCTCCTCATATAAAACATAAAATTCAAAATTATAACAGAAATTCATTCTTTGCTCTGCAACTTTGTTATGGGATATGGATATCTCAAAAATGAAGTTCAATAACGTTGCTTAAGTTTTCGGACAGATCTATGGACAATTACCTCTTCTGCCGGAGTGGGTTACATGCTCACAACAAAATATCTAAAAACGTTCGTAATGGATTTGTATACTATGGGTGATAGAATAAGTGATAAGAATTCAGGACAGATTTCTATAGTTACCTCCTCTGCAAATAATTTTCAACGACAATAGTATGTACTCTTTGAGGGCTAATTAGTTCTCTGTGAAGTTTTCATTAAGTAGGTAATAAATCATAAAAAATATCAAAACATTTCAGAGTGTGTCACCATCTTACCACTGGGCTTCGACACGCTTCGACCGGCTGTGTTTCTTGGTACACGGATCAGGTTGGGTATGTCCTGGCTCCGATGGCAGTCAGTCAAAGCTGCCGGACGCGGGTGCTGGAGAGCCCCAGCATTCGTGTCTCGGGGTTGAGACCGGCGCTCCTTGAGCCTCAGTGGCCTGTCCCTCTAGGATCTAACCTTCTTCAGAGGGGCTAGGTTTATTGGCTGGCGCCTGAAGTTCCCCTTTTTAGGTGAATGCCGACGAAACTCAAGGCATTTTTGGAACCGTCGTGCGTGGGTGGGTTTCGTTCCTGCACTTGGTTCCTACAATAAAAAGGCCATGTGCCATACTCTCGCGTACATGGGGTGCTCCACAAATATCAGGAACCCTGAGAACCCTTGTCACTGTTCACCATCTGTTCTATACAATATTTATGTGCGTTTGTATGTGTATGTGCACGTACACGCGTGTGTGTGCTTGTGCGTATGCGTGTGTTATAAAAAAAAACAACTGAAAATAAATCTGACGATGTATAATATGAAAATATGAATAAAACAAGGATATCTTATTATTTTACTCTCTTTTTTATTGCTGATTACTATAAGCTCTGGTCTTTCTAGCCGAGATTAGGCGATCGGTGTGTACGTCAAAGTCCCATAGTAGTTTATGTGTGTCATTTTCTAGGACAGCTGCTAGGTTGTGCATATAACATTTGTTCGTATGGTAAAATTTAAATGTCTTGCACATCTCCCAGTTGATCACCTTGCCCACCCAGTCATGTCTAGTCTTATACTCCTTCTGTGCTAATTTGCTGCATTTGCTTATTATGTGATTGATGGTTTCATCTCTGTCACCGCATAGCCTACATAAATCCTTGGAATATCTTGTTTTTCATATTTACAAATACACAGGGTACGATAGGTAAATTGCCACCATTTTAAATTATTAATTCCGCTCATGTGCTTCATTTGCTTCAGGCTTTGCGCGGCAAACTAGTCTCAGGAGCATTATCTATGAAGAAAGCAATTCACTCCTCCAGAAATTTTGAATTGGCATGCTGTACTGCTTGTCAATCACAACGGAAGCATCAATACGAAGTTTTCAGAGTGTCTGGGTGTCAATCTCCGAACAGATTCATATCAATATTGATGAAAATCAATTACTCAGTATACATCGTGCTGTTTGGAGTAGTCAATAGCAATGGCGACGTTATGCTACCATTCATATTTCCATGAGGCCTCAGACTAAACATGAAGGCCTATATCAAGTGCCTAGATGAAATAAAGCAGACCAGTATAGAGAGGGTGGAAGACACTACGTCTGGAAATAGAACTTTGACTTTACCGCACAAACAGGAGAAACCTAGTGTTGGCAGCTAGAAATTTTCTGCGACCACATCATTTCAAATATCTGGCTTCCTAACTCCCCAGATTGGAATCCCCTCGGTTATTATGTGCCAGGCGTAGTTTAGCGAGGGACCAACAAAACCCCATGCAACATCAAAGATTAACTGAAGGCAAAGATAACGGTAGAACTTACCAATTTAAACAAGATCTCCCTCTCTCTCTATATATATATATACACACACAGATCAACACACACACTTACACACACACACACACATATATATATATATATATACACACACACACATATATATATATATATATATAAGATGCACCACAGGCCTGTACAGTGGTGGGTAAAATTAAAGAGCGCTGTTTGGGGTGAGAGAGTGCAGTGGGATTTATAACTTTCCCAAGAGTATTACAGCTATACAAACGAACTTGTCCAGGACTTGGATATAAATATACAGTTTGGGTTCTTAGTTTTTTTGCTGGTTATTTACTACCAAAGCTATCCATGTAGAAGAACAGCAGTAGTACTATTTAACCCATAGCTGGGAGGAAAGAAGAGGCTTCATACATTTTCAAACATACCCACACCCACACACTGATATATATATATATATATATAAGTCTTTTTCAGTTGATGAGACACTGCTTCCTAGGTAGGTGAATTTGTCTACCAGTTTCAGAAAGGTTCCCTCTAGTGTGGAAATGTCACCTGTTGGATTAAAGCACATGTATTCAGTTTTGTGTGAATTGTCATGGAGGCCAATGCCTGCGGCGGCTCGTTCCAAACTATGCAGTAGTGTTTCGGCTTGGTTGGGTGTATTTGCCAGTATCGCTATGTCATCGGCATAGTCGGCGTCGGTAATTGTTTTTGTGAGGTACCTTCTGCTTCTTTTCTTTGTCAGCACGAAGCCATTTTCTTTGATTTTATCAATCGATGTTCTAAGCACGTAGTCTAGACAGATGATAAAGAGGTATGGGCTAGCGTGTCCCCTTGTTGTACTCCTGCTACAATGTCGAAGTATTCTGTGTCTCCATCCGGTGAACGTACTTTCCCTTTGGTGTTTCTATAGAGAATCGTTATTGCAGCTACGGTTTCTTTTGGTAGGCCGTATGCTAGTAAGATTTGTTCCATCTTCCCTCTGTGAATGGAATCAAAGGCCTTGGTAAATTCGACAAATAGTAATGTCGCCTGTAGGTTTTTTGCCCGTACGCCTTCAAGGATTCTACGGATGGTCAATATTTGTGAGGTCGTGGATCTATTTCTTCGGAAGCCATTTTGGTTTTTCCTAAGAATTTTGTCGATTTTGGGTTCTATGCGGTTTCGTCGCTGGGCATTGCAAATTTTGGCAGCTATGGATGTAAGTGTTATACCGCGGTAGTTCTTGGCTAATACGAGGTCACCCTTTTTAGGGAAGGGGAGGATGCATCCCTTCATCCATCTGTCTATCGGATTTTGATTAAAGACTGCGTTGCAGTGTCGGAGCAGTATGGCGTCGAATTGTCTGGTCTTCCATACTTCTGGGGAAATCTCGTCAAGTCCTGCAGCTTTCCTATTTTTAATTTTTCTAAGAACCGAGTCGAGTTCTTCTTGGGTGAACGGTCCTATTTTAATGTCCAATTGCTTACTAATAATTCTAGTGATTGGTTCATGCTTAACTTTCGGTGGGTTTCCTCGTAGATTTTCGAAATGCTGTTTCCACAGTTTTAGTCTTTCTTGTTGGTTTGCAGCTTTCAATTTTGCTTTGGTTGTGCTCTTCCTTCTACTCACTTCGTTTATTGTTTGCCAGGCTATCCTAGACTGCCTATCTTCCACTGAGTCTCTAATCTTATCTATCTGATTTTGTATGTATTCTGTCTGTGCTTTTAGATATATGCCTGCTAATTGATATTGTGCTGTTTTTAGTTTTAGGCCATTTGTTGGGTTCTTCCTATAGCTTTTGGAGGCAGTTTTCATGTATGCACGTTTTTCTCTAACCGCTAACGTTTCCCATGGGACTCTATATTTAGTTCTAGGTTTTGTTGGAATACACTTGCTGCCGCCTCGAAGTGCGCGTTGACGAAATTCTCATATTCGTCATTTGGGGTACCTTTTTCTGTCTTCTCTTGTTGGGTCGCGAATTTGTTTCTCAATTCTAATAAATATTTATCTCTAATATCTCAGTTGTTAAGAAGGGCCAGTCACAGTGTTTGGTGGTCGCTGTTCGTTGGCGTTTTTTCGTAGGCTTAGTCGTATTTTTGCCGTGACTATTCGGTGATCGGTGAACACACCCTCGAAAGAGGAGTATGCCTCACAATTCATTGCACTATTTTTCCATTTCTTGTTTATAAAGACGTAGTCTATCTGTGTTTTACTATTGTTCGTGGATGTGTAGATCCATAATTTTCCCTCCCTTTTTTGATAGTTTGTATTGAGGCATGTTAATCTATTTTCTATCATGAAATCAGTTAGATATTGTCCATTCCTATTTGACGTGTTGCGTAGGCTGAATTTGTTGTTTGCGTTTTTCCCGATTTGGGCATTCATATCTCCGCCAATGACTAACAGGTTGTGTTTCAGAATGCTATGTATTAGAGAGGATAGCTCATCGTAAAGGCGACTAATTCAGTTTCTTCACAAACATTGGTAGGGCTGTAGCAGGAGATGGTTGTTGCTCTGGGGTGCCATTAAACGTAGCTGGTTATATTCTCTCAATGCTATTAAGTATTTTTAACGCTCTTGGTCCTATAAGCATTCCTACCCCTCCTACTGTGGCATTGACAGAGTTTTTCCATGCCGATACTGTGGCTAGCGTCCATCCATTGCCAGTTTCGTGATATTTGATATCTTTGGTGTGCGTGTATCTGTGTTCTTGTGTACATATTATGTCTATCTTATGTTCTACGGCCGATGAAGTCACCTATTCTATTTAAGATTCTAACGTTAAATGTCGCTATTTGTATAGTTTGTTTGCATTTCAATAGTTTTTGTTGTTTGAGCTCTGTAGCTGATTTTTCGAACACTGGGGCCAGGGCTCCAACCTCAGCAGGACGCGCCCCTTTTTTACCCGCGCGAAGAACGATGCGGTTTATGTATGTGGTTTGAGTGTGGATCATGGTTATCTTTCGATGGCTGTTTTTATTCTCATCTATAGAAGCCACTCTTATAGATGAGCAGCAGTAGTTCCCTGATAGAATTGAGGATCCTGAGCGTTAAGCCGTAAAACTCATACGTCCAGGACCAGGTTAGGCATTGCGTTTGGCCGTCAGAGGGTTTATTCGCATACCTTTACGTCCATGATGCTGCTTTCCATGTGTACGTAAAAAATGGGGGGCTTTTTTTTCCCGTAAGTTTTAACTTAGTTAAAGTCCAAAACTAATGTATATTTATAAGGGTTTTTTGGTATATTTTCATCTGTCTTCTGATACTGGCCCTAACATGTTTTTTTTGTGGCAATGGGACTTTTACTGTTTTGTTTTTCGTTTTCTTCTAAACTACTATGGTGGGGGGAAGCAGTGAGAATTCTAAGCTTTTAGAAAAGATTCAAAACCATGGATTTACGGTAAAAGTGTCTTTACATTTAAAACACACTGTACAAGCGGCATTTTACAAAGAATAAAACAGCATACAATTTTGTAAAATTTTCGACATTTTAAATTAGTAGGACTTAAAGACATTATACTAACCAGTATTGAACCTTTAATTTTCTGGTGGCACAAGCTAGTTCTTCACCTCTCCGGTTCTGCTCCACTGTTTGAATATAATTTGGGAAGGTCTACAACTTGGGGAAGGGGACACTAGTTATTTCGTCATTTTGGGGGGTTTTAGGGGTGTTGGTGGCATTGGGACTTTTACTTAGGCTGTTTTGTTTTTTGTTTTCTTCTAAACTACTATGGGGGGTAAGCAGTGAGAATTCTAACCTTTTAGAAAAGATTCAAAGCCATTTGCCGTGTATACTAACATATTGGACCAGAGTCATATATTGAATTTGGATTTACGGTAAAAGTGTCTTTACATTTAAAACACATCGACACACGGCTAACGAAGGCACGGACTGCTATCGATAAGCTATCGATCATATGGAAATCAGACCTGACCGATAAAATGAAACGCAGTTTCTTCCAGGCAGCGGTCGTGTCGATACTACTGTATGGATGCACTACTTGGACGCTAACTAAACGGCTGGAGAAAAAGCTAGACGGCAATTACACAAGAATGTTGCGAGCAATATTGAACAAGTCCTGGCGGCAACATCCCACAAGGCACCAACTATACGGCCACCTGCCTCCCATCACGAAAACTATACAAGCTAGACGAACCAGACATGCAGGATACTGCTGGAGAAGCATGGACGAGCTCATAAGTGATGTACTCCAATGGACCCCCACACATGACCGAGTAAAGGCAGGACGGCCAGCTCGAACTTACATACAGCAGCTATGTGAGGATACGGGATGTAGCCCTGAAGACCTGCCAGAGGCGATGAACGAGAAGTGGCGAGAGAGGGTCAGGGATATCCGTGCTAGTGGCACGACATGATGATGATGATATAATAAGTAAATATATATTAGTTTATATATATATATATATATATATATATATATATATATATATATATTTAATAGCATAAATATATATAAAAACTAATATATATTTGCTTATTATTATTATTATATAATAGCTCTATCACAGATATTGAGCCCTCCAAATTATACCGCATCTGGTCTGCCAAAAACTCACGAAGTGAGGTAGTGATAACCAACACTGTTATAATATGTATATATATATATATATATATGTGTGTGTGTGTGTGTGTGTGTGTGTGTGTGTGTGTGCGTAAGTTTCGAAATAAAATTAGTCGATATGAGAACACGGAAATAATAAAAATTAAATTGCTATGTTTTATTAAAAGGATTGCTTCATTAGAAATTCTATTTTATTTAATAAACATAAAATCTATACGTGACAAGGGCGAACAGAGTTAGAAAACTAATTGATACAGGATATTATGAAATAACCCAAATAAAAAAAACAAACAAAAAACAAACAGTAACCTTCTCTTACACTTGTTACGTGAAAAATTCATTTTTGCCAAATGAAATTTCATTTCTGAAGAAGCTATCCTTATAGTAAAAACATGTAAATTGAATTTTTCGTATTGTCTCATAGTATATATATATAGTGATTGCCCTACATGACAATATATGACTATCTCTCGACAATTATTTGCTCCTTTATCCTGAGCTCGCTAGTGGCTTAAAAGGTCAGTTTCGCTTTTGCAGGTTTTATAACAGATGTGACATTTGAAGTTTTAGCACAAGTCGATATCCTGTTGCTTATCATTATAGACTTTCATATGCCTTCTCAATCCGGCAGTAGACTTGCAGACCGTATCACAAAACCGACAACGAGTCATTGTAGATATGGTGAAAGCAGATTTTTATAATCAGCTTTGGACTGTGTTTGTCCGTCATCTCTAAGATGATTAACAAGACCTGCTTTTGATAAGAAAACCCTAAGAAAACCCAACCATAGATGTTACAGATATGCTCAGGCAGCAAGCTAACCGGAAGTGAATAAGAATCTTTCTTTCGAAATACCCGTTTCAAGATAAAATAATTTTTTTATCCTTTTTATCCAACTGGGTTTTCCGCTTAGATTGATTTTCCGTCAACTTTTCTCAGATCAGAAAAGTTATATATATATATATATATATATATATATATATAAGGATCGTTCAAAAAGGTCTACGCCTTCCTCAGAAAGAAGAGCCTTTGCTGAACATTTTTAATTTTCTCGGTATGAGAAAACTGTCTTCAAGTTCGGTCCCAACCGAAGCACGAATAGGCATATCTTAGGTTTGTCTCAAGGCCAGAAGTATGATACATCTAGGGAGAATCGAACTCACTAACAATGGTCCGTCAGCCTAGATCTGTAACTGTTAAACCACGTGAAGCTCCCCTCCTCTCTTCAGAAGCTGATGATCTAAAATTTCAATAACCACTGGAGAATGTACAGTAAGCAGCACTAAAGCAACAGTCGCTTATACTAAAGTGAACAGGCAACAACAGAAGCCATTATTATGTGTTAACTATGTAAAAGTTTGTAAGAAATAAAACATAAAAAAAGAGTAGTATTGATTTCCTTGTCCGACGGTTCTCTAGTCCTGTGAAAGTGAGAAATAGACCTAAATCTAAATAATGTATTTAAAAGCCTGATAATTGACCATACTGAAATAGCGAAACACTTAAATTCAGCGCCTCTCATCTTTAGGATGAGGAAGTCAAGAGATGCTACCCACTATCCATCCCTTGACGTTCATTCAGTGATTAATAAAAGACACTCGGTCTATCACGTACAATGGTCGATGAACTGAAACGATAACACCACAACCAATTTTTAAATTCTGCGTGCATAAGTACCAGGTTGTGCCGATATTTGTCGCTGCCTCCCACCAGACACGACTTGACACAAGGTCAAAAGCCCGAAGGCCGATTAAAGTGGGGATAAAGGGGAGGGGTAGGTCGGGAACGAGCCGAGACTCGAACCCTGCTTGTCTGTGCTGCTGATCGGCTCACTTAGTGCAATGTGAGCCTGATGAGGCAAGCAGTTTCACGAACCCAAATGTGGGTCCGGGCACGTATGCCAGTTAACGGCTTAAACTAGACGCTTGGTCTAGTGTCGTACAAAGGGGACAAAAGTGCAGCTCGCCCACCCGAAGGTTGCCCAGCCGAAGCTGGGGGCCTATTCGGCCCCGAGTCTGCTCTTGGTTTCGAGCACCCATCCGGCACGAATGCCAGACGGCCCAGCTAAAAAGCCGGGGTGTGCCGTATAAGAGAAAAAATAGCGAGACGATATATCTAAGAACTATTTAAAAAAATAATTCCAACTCGGACCATAAAAAATACGAATAAAAAGACCTATCGTCACTATTTTACTGGTCGTTAAATTTGTTACCATCCAAATTAAAAAGTATGGAAAAGCAAAAACTGGATACAAAGAAAAGATCTAACGGAAACTTAAGCAAATTTGCAATGTCATTTCAATTGAGAGTGAAAGCGAAAGAGAGTTTTACTAATTAGGAATATTTTGTATTGACTTATTCTTATTTTTCTGATTAAGCATTGTCAGTCATTATCATTAATTAGCAGTATATACGTGGTGCATTCAATAAGTTTCCAGGCTTTTTTTGCACAGGCATTTAAAATTATCGTAGACTCTTGAAAATTCACTATGTTATTGCTATACATCTTATGAGATGACTGACCAATCTTTATGATTTCAGGTTCAAATGAACAGCTACAGCAGCAATTGGAATATACCCTACTAAAGCCTGATTGTCACAGCTGATGAATTTAAAAAATGCAATCTGGACGTGAGGGCACTTTAGAAGAACGATATGCAATAAAATTCTGTTTTAAACTTGAAAAAATGCCAGAGAAACGTATGGAATGCTTCAGACTGCTTTTTGACCAGCTTGCATGAATCAAGCATGAGTTGTTGAGTGGCATAAGAGATTCAAGGAAAGCAGGGAGTCTGCGAGGGATGATGAGATGTGTGGGAGGAGTAAGGAAGTCAATACACCACAGTTGATTGGCCAAACGGTTAGGGTGAGGGTTACTATGTTGAGGTTTTAAGGGAGTTCATGAAGAGATTCCGTCGGAAGAGGCCAGCACTCTTCAAATCGGGTCAGTGGCATTTCCACCAGGACAATGCACCAGTCCACAACTCCATCCTTGTCACAGACTATTTGACCAAGATGGGCATCAAGACAGTTACCTTTTGAGAGGTGCACGTGGTGTAATGGTTATCGTCGCAGGATGTGGACACGGCGACACGAGTTCAAATCCTGGACCTGACTGATTGCATTTCACATAGCACTAATACCCTTGGGAAAGGTATGAATCCAAATATTCTCCCTCCAGCTATGGGTAAATAGTAGGGCAGACTAGGTTCTTCAGCCTGGGCGAGGCAACTAGTCTAGGAGAAGGAAAACTCTGAATTCAAACCTGTTAAGCTCCGCTTAAAAATTGACCTTGTGTCATATCCTGCCCGAACGGAGGGGTTGGTAAATATGATCAAGACAGTTATTCACCGTCCCTATAGTCCAGATCTTGCTCCCTGTGACTTTTGGTTATTCCCTAAGCTCAGAGGCTGTCGTTATGAGACAATTGAGGAGATGAAAGAGGCTGTGACGAAGGTCATTGACACGCTCACACAAGAGGACTTCTATGGGGTCTTCGAGAAGTTGTTGGAACAGTACAACAAGCGCATTGCAGCCAGAGGAGATTACTTCGAAGGGGACTGGAATTTCATGTGTGTACTATCAATAAAAGTGCCCATACGAAAAAAGTCTGGTAACTTTTTTAATGATCTTCGTATCTATATTACACACGGGTTGTGAGATGGTCTTTGTTAAAAATAAATGACGAAGAGTCACTTTTATTAAAGTTTACTAGCTGTACTTCCCATATTACAGACAGGTAGAAGGGGGAAGTCCCTGTGACGTAGTGGCTAAAGTACTAGTCTGCAACATCGTAGTAAGAGAGTTCAAACCCCTGTCGCGCTATAATGTTCACTTTCGGGCTAATACTTTTGAGAAAGAAATAAGCTCCTTATCCTTCTAGTTATGGGTTAAATAATACCACTTCTATTCTTCTACAAAGATTGCTTTAATAACCCACGAAGATTGATATGCCATTAAACAAAGAAACCTAACCAAATCATACAGGTTTTAACATGGTGATCATTTAAAAAAAAAAAGGATTGAGAGTTGCTTTTATCAAAGTTCAGGATAATTATTCATATCTAAAGGACTTTTTATTTGATTTGGTTTCATCGGTAATTTATTACGAATGACTACTAAGTTTAGACTGACTGAGGGGTGTGGAAGACAATTTGGGGTTTGTTCAGTGATAATCTCGAAAACCCTCAAAATTCATTGATATTTCGAATAATTATTTTATCATATTATTTTCCAGAATTGGAGGGATAAGTACATACTAACCTCACCGAATGGGAAGAATGTGACTCAAGGCCAGTTTTTAAGCGTAGTTTAACAGCTTTAGATTCAGAGTGTTCCTTCTCCTTGACCGGTGGCCATACCAAGATTAAAGAGCTCAGTATGCTCTACTATATTACTCATTGCAGGAGAGAGAATGGTTGGACACATGTCTTTCCCAAGAGTATTAGTATTATGTGAAATACAAACAATTTCCACTAGAATTTGAACTTGGGTCACCATGTTCATTTATATATAAGCGTCACTTGACTTAGAGGGGGTCGTATCAACTTAACTAAATAAAAAAAAAGTTCATTTAGGCTGGGTGACCGTTGTGATTAAATACATTCCCTTTTAATGACTCGGTATCTGGTGGTGATAGAGAGGGAGTAAGCATATATATATATATATATATAAAGAGAGAGAGAGAGAGAGAGAGAGAGAGATCTGCCACTCGTAAAGATTACCAAGAGAGTGGAAATTTACTAAGCTTTTTGCTTAGATGTGGCACAAGGCCATATGAAAGGGGCACCCAATGAGACTACCAAGAGAGTGGTTTAGCGATGTGAGACGGACACCTTTTTACGGCAAAGCAAACAAGTAGACATTGAGCGTAAGAGACAGGTCCTTCTAAAAAAAATCACTCGTTGTTGAACAGTCTAAAAACGACGGGAAAAGTACAACTATCTATATTGCATTGAAATTCAAAGTTAATTTTGAAAATACTACCACAAATTTTGAGACGACAGAGGTGTTATGGTTATCGTCGTAAGCAATGGACTCGATGAACTAAGTTCAAACCCTGGACAGGGCTATTTGCGTTTCACCTCGCTCTAATGCCCCTGGAAAAGGCATAGATCCATCTCTTACTTGGGTAGATTGGATTTCTTTAGCCTAGGTACACCAACCAGTCTTGGAGAAAGCAAAATTCTGAATTCAAACCAGCTGTACTCTATTTCAAATTGACCTTGTGTTGTGGAGGGGTTGGGTAAATGTATACTAATACTCAATCGTGTTAAAGGTTTGTATATCATCATCATCATCATCATCATCATAAAGTCGTAATGATAACACGTAATTTTCTGAGTTTCTCTTGCCATCCGTTCACGTCATCCATTGCTCCGGACAAGTCTTCTAGACTCCATTCAGTATCAGCCCAGTTTATCTCTGATGAAATAAAACAGGATTTCTTCCAAGCTGTAGCTGTGTCAGTACTGAACGTTAACAAAACGAGTGAAAAAAAAAATCTAGATGGGAACTATACTAAAATGCTACGTGCTGTATTGACCAAACAATCATGGAAGCAACAGCCACAAAACAGCAGTTGTACTTACCTCCGATCTCACAAACTATTTAAATGAATCGAACAATACGTGCGATGCACTGCTAGAGAAGTAAGAACGAACTCCAAAGCAGAGTTCTCTTATGGACGTTTATATATATATATATTAGCGTCGCTCAAAAAGTTCTAAGCCTCACCTAGAATGAGTCAGAAAGTCACAAGTGTTAAGGGAATATCAATCCCAAACGAGGAATCAGTGAGAGAAATATGGAACTTTTAACCGCTCGCTTTGTGCGTTTTTCACTGATGGAGTTCTTTGTAAATCTAGAACCGTTTTGGTCACCAGACTGAAATCATCCAATGAGAGCCATGGTCTCAGATTAACCTCGAGTTTAATGACTGGCAATTATATTGCTGTGTTTTTTCGTGTTTAACGGTTCAGGGCCTATTTTATATGATACCCTATGCTATTATGTAAGTAGACTTACACAATAGATCTCACCGATCTATTATGTAAGTCTACTTACATAATAGCTACGCCACGAACACACACACACACACACACACACACACACACACACACACATATATATATATATATATATATGTGTATCATCACAACACGGATTTCTTCAACTCTCTCTCTCTCTCTCTCTCTCTCTCCCTCTATCCGTCCTTATCAACTGTCACTCGTGACAAGTCTTCTAGACGGCGTCTAGTGTCCACAGAGAGTTTATAGTTGTTTTTGCTAGTCAGATAACACTGGTGTGTCCATGTGAAGGCGTCTATATGAGAACAAGGTTTAGTGTAGATCTTGTGGATTGAGAGCATATGATAATAAATTGATCAACTTGGAAAAAAATGATGAACAATGGCTGTTAACCGTTCGAAGCACAGAGAATCGAACATTCCAACTTGAAATGAGCACTTTGGAAACAAAGCTTGACCTCAGTCCAGGACACTTTTCATCCTGAACATATCAGTAACATTTGTTGTCGGTTCTGTTTGCTCACACCCGGATATGCTAATCATATGAGATCTCATAACAGTAAACAATCACAGACTCATTTTGCATCGGTCCTTTTGCAGCGACCTATTAGGAACTTCTCCTTTATCTAATAAAGTATGTAAATCTACTGCCATAAGAGAGTGCACGGGGGCAATGTTAACAACAAAGACACTTATCTTGTTTTTCATATATACGACAGAGCTTGAAAGTATGAACTTGACCAGAGAAGCCACCCGAGCTCCTTCGGGTGTTTCTGGCAGAATTAAGATGTCCTTCTTATATATATATATATATATGTGTGTGTGTGTGTGTGTGTGTGTGTGCTCGTGCAGGCGTGTTTAAATACACAACTATCTAAAAAAATTATCAAAAGGGCTAATTGTTAGTAAGCGGCAGACGTAAACATTTACGACGTCATGACAGAAGTTAGATTGAAAACAAGAGCCTGTATCCTGTTAAAAATTGTCCTAAGAGGCAGATCAGATGAAAAGAAAAGCAGTTGCAATAAAAACGAAAACCCAGAAAACCCAGTTGTAACGAAAACCCAGTTGTAACGAAAACCCAGAAAAATATCGAATTATGAACTAGAAGTCCGTTATTTCAAGTTTCTTATGGTGTGCAATCATCAAATGAAAAAGACTAATGACTGTGTACACCACGTGGAACTGATATTTTTCTAAGTTGTATACTTGCTCTGGTGTAGTTGTGTTGAGGACTTTTTCTTGCAAACTTTTCTCATACGCATTTATCTTTATATATAAGAACGTGCGTGTGTATGTGCGTGAATGTCTGTGCATATATATATAAACAGAGAGAGAGAGAGAGAGAGAGAGAGAGAGAGAGAGAGAGAGATTGATAGATACGTTTCATTGGTAATAATGACTACTATCTGTGTGGCGTAATGGAAAAGCAGTTTACAGGAGAAGTGTTATCGTAATGAGATCTATAATAGAAAGAAGCAAAACAAACATTCATGTGATCGTCTAGTTGAATGAAGAAAAACGAATCAACAATAACAACCATTGTATGGGATTTTTCGTTGCTTATTTTTTAGAATTTTTTTAGAGGCTGTAGAAAGAGCGGAAGTTGCGAAGCGCTGGTCACTCATGGCTACAATTGGGAGTCGTAAGCTTTTGCGTTCGAGTAGACTTTTTCGTCTTGGGCGAATTGCTCTGTTTGTAGCTCAGTTCTTGTCTTCAACGCTGAGGCTTTTAACAAGCTCTCTAGGGTTCTCTCTCTGACTGATTTACGGTTTGACTCACTCGACTGACTGCTCAGTTTTCTAGCGATGAGATATCTATCGCACGTGGCGTATCGGTTATAGCAATATAACCGTTATTTTTCTGGGTATGACATTAAACTGCAATAAGTGGGGAGGCTTTAATCTTGGAGATTAGGGAATGTGGAGTACTCTTTCATAACCATTACTTTCAGGTTCACTCTGACTCGGAGTGGTAATACCTGTTAGGGTCTCATCTATGGATCAAATAGAACTATTCAATCTTTTGCAAGGGATTATTATTAGTTATTTGAAACCAGATAGCTGTGTGCCAGTTGTTCGTATTACATAGAAATACTTGATAAAGAAAATTACAAATGTTGAATCCATAGTAGGGTATAATTCCAATCAGGACCAATAAAATATTCAAAAATAGAATATTGAATTTAAATAATCCTGGAAAAGAGCTCAATGTAAATAAAATCCACAGAGCAAATAATTTTATCTTACCCTGTCCTCATCAGCCGTCAACTAGGGTTGATACCATAGTTTCAGTGGCTAAGCCAGTACTGCCACCCCTGGCAGCTTTGCCCTCTGGAAAGAGTTTGATTTTATTTTATCTATAGCGTCATGCATCTTCTTGTCGCTTATTTCCGTTAATGATGTAGCGTTAAGTAGCGTTTTATTTCTGTTGAATGTTATCGTCATCTCTGGAGATCGTCCTGTTCTCATTCAGTCATCTTCACGTGAGAGCCCACAACACTTTCTGTGTAGAATGATCTTATCTGCTGATTTGTGGTACCTTTGAGATGGATAGCAAATATAAATGAAAGTACCTTAAATGCTTACCTTTAGGCCACTGCATTCTCGAACTACTCGGAATTTCATTCGGGCGCTGACGATCAGCAATGGGACCATGAATACTGTGGATGTAATCCGAATTCGTCATTCTATCATTCAATTTACATCCTTCAATAAGATTACGTTGCTCAAGTATGCCTTATGAAAGTGTGATCCTCGCAGGCTGTTGAAATGTCTATCACAATCGCATGTTATAATCAATTTAGGTTTCTGGTCGTTAATCATTAAGTTTATCAAATGGGGAATATATTTTCCCTCCCCACAACAGTTACTCCGAGGGCATTTTCTTTCGTTTGTTCTATAACTCGTTTAAAATAAAGTTAGTTACGAACAATTCGCATATAAGTCATATATATATATATATATATATATATATGTATGTGTATAAACAGAATTTGGCATTGAATAACTATCATGAGTTAATATGCCATAAAATCAAATGACTTAACCTAACTTAAACCTTTTATTCGAAATATTCATTAATTCTTAGATGTTTTTGAAGTTATCACTGGACGTACCCAATACCATCCTTCATACTCGGTATAAACAAGGCCGTGACCATTTTTTTTAAAAAGGATTAGAACAAATAAAAACGGCCTTTAGATATAAATAATTATCCTAAACTGTTATAAAAATGACTCTTGGTCCTTAATTCCTAATGATCGTCTTACAACCCATTTGTAATGTAGGTAAGTACTGTTAGTAGCGATAATAGTCTGCGAGACAAGCTTACAATAGAAGTGAAACGAGAATACAATGGGTCGGGAACTGTTAGGGCCCCGTCTATTTTAGTGTTATTTCAGAATACTTGAAACCATCTAACTGTGTGCCAAACAAATGATTAATATTAAATTGGACTGAAATTCTTCATAAATAGAATTAGTAATGTTAAATAACAATACTTGACACCATTTAAGTGTATGCAAACAAGTGAACACTGGCTCGTTTAGAAATAATGTTACCAACAAACTATTTCATTTACAAATCATATACATTTAATATGTACAAGTATAGGCAGAATTTGGTATTAAACAGCCTACAAGGGTTGATATGCCATACAAACCAAACCAACTAACCAACCAACTGAATAAAAGTTAAATACGAAATCCTTGTCTGTCATTTCCGACAAAATATGTCTACAATATATATATATATATATATATATATATATATATATAATTTTAACACGATTGCATATTAATGGTAGTCCTGAGAGGAATGGCAATGAAAGAGTACTCGATATTCCCCAAAGCTCTAGGACTGGGAGTTCTTACACTCTGCAGAAAGGCATTCAGCGTATTCTATTATCCACGATGGCTGGGCTAACTTTTTATTCAGCTTTTTTCCTTTCCAATATTCGTATATGGAACCCCAAATTTAGGTACTATAAATGGCTAATCACTTTCATTACCGGTCGGCGCATTCCCGCTAGTTTTAACATTTCTTGAGACTTCGCAGACGACAATATTTAACTTGCCGCGATATTTTGAAGGATCAAAACCCAAAATAATTCAAGAAAGCTTTTCCCACCAAAATTGTTTAAAATACATTTTTTTAACCAATTAGAATAATATATAAATCATAGAATTTTTAAAATTTTGTTTCGAGCCTTCATCAATCATATAAATAGCGAAGAAATAGATATTTTTATTTGGTATGGATTATTTTTCAACTAATTTTTCAGTTTATTTCTTTTGCATAAAAATCTACATTCATTTTTTTTTCTTTATGAATGCATTAATTAGAATTAATTGAAACGCGTCTCTAAATTTCCTTTATATTGAACTAATACATTTACATAGATTTATTTATACTGATATTACAACCTAAGCTTGTTGATGAAAATATTAGCTGCAGTCACAAATACGTTTAAAGCATAAATACATTATATCTCTTACATACTGACATACTCATACAAAGATCTTTTACACACAAAATATATCCTTTTAGATAACACAGACAAAAACTGTAATGTTTCATTCATAAATCTTCTCTTAAAAATACTGACGCTCTGACTCATATTATCTTTGCTTAAAGAAAATATTTTGTCACTTCTGTTTTTCAGCCAACTTTTCACTCAAGGTAAAGAAATAAAATTGATTAATTCATAGATCAGAGTTTTATTCAATAATTTACACGTTTGTCCTCAACATATTTCTAGGCCTTCCACATATAGGTATATGTGTTTATATATATATATATATATATATATATATATATGCATTTATACGTGTGTGTGTGTGTGTGGTCAAAAAGTGTGTAAATTGAATAAAATACTGTTCTAAAAGTTCAATAAATTTTGTTTCTTTAACCAGAGTGAAAAGTTTGTGGATAAACAACAACAGTTACTGAGCAGGGGTGGACCTCGTGGTGTAATGGCTTGACTGCAGCCTCGAAGTAAGCGTGTTCGAACTCTAGTCGAGCTGTTACGTTCACTTCTGGACTAATACTCATGGAAAAGCTATAAACCCCTTTATTCCGCAAGCTATGGGTTAAATAGTGTCACTGCTGTTCCTTTGAAAGAATGGCGTGGGCATTAAATGAACAACGTAGGTTGATACGCTATTAAACAAAGAAATCATACAAAAAGTTACTACGACTTTTTTTAAAAGAAAAAGTAATTATAGAGCATTAATGTGCCTCGATATAATATCAACAAAAAGAAAGTTAATAGAAGTTTGCATTGTTTTGAATCTAGATAATTCATTTTGTGTGTGTGCGTGAAAGATCTTTGTAGAGGGAAAGTATATTTATGCGTTGATATGTAAGCGTAATGCAGCTGAATAATCTAACAGTCGGGAATGCAATGTTAAAAGCGGCATCGTTGATGAAAAGGTTTCTGCTCATGGAAAAATAAAATAACGTTGAAATTAAATACAAACTTGAAGGAAAAGAATGTTAGATTTTCACTTAAGATCAACAAAGACGAAAATATTGAGTAGAAATAGAAACGAATTTATATCTATTATTATCTATCTTATCTCTTCATTTATACCGGCATTTTTTAAAATGGGTTTGTTTCTAACACACTGTCTCACTGTTAAAGCGTGTTAGTCTTCCGGCGCTTACACACTGTACTGGTAGTCGTTATAAAAGACTATTTCACACACACGCTCTCTCTCTCTCTCTCTCTCTCTCTCTCTCTCTCTCTCTCTCTCTCTCTCTCTCATTATCTGTACTTAGACCTCTGTGGCAGAAGAGAGTGGAATTTATCAGGAGCCTCAAAAAAAAAAAAAAAAAGAAAAAAGAAAAAAAAAAAGAAAAAGAAGAAAAATCAAATAAAAGAAAAGGCACATTTTTGGAACAATACGAAGCAGATTGTTGAGGCGAGACATAGATACGACAGGTCTACCAAAAAGAGAGTCTGACCCGAGGAAGTGTCTCCCATTTGTCATGTTATACTGGTCATTGTTGGGTTTTGTTCAGTTATTTTTTTTTTGTGTCACATTTTCTTTTTGACTCTTTACCTATGTGCCCTGCGTTTGCTTCATTTTCGGATTCCTGCCAGAAACAGGTTTTGGCTGGCAACAGGGTTCCCAGATTTTTAGAATAAAGACAGGGGAGGTTTCTTCCCTTCCTCTTCTTAAACTTTATTTATCTGGTTTCCGTGTTGTTGTTATTTCTCAGCCTATTTTTTAGTTGTGAAACTCAATCGTTACTATAGTCAGCGCCTGGAAAGTCACTAAGCAGTGCGGTTTAGAAAGGTGGTTTAGCGGCTGGAATGCGCTTCGTAACAATATTATCAGTTGTATTTCTTTTTTCCATAAATACTGTGTTATGTTCACCCCCAGTGAACAGTAATGGGTATGTCCCATTCCTCATAAATATGTTGGACACCATTGTTAAGGTGGGTGTTTTATGCTAAGTAGTCACCACTAACAGTGGGTACCTTATTCACGCTGTTGGCGAGTATTGTATTTGTTTAATGTCATACAGATTTCCATTTCATTTTCAACCTCCGCTTTGGCTATTTCTCATTCAGTAACCTTTTGTTAGGTTACGATATACTGATTATAAAAAAAAGTTCTTTTTATTCCAATATTACGATAAACTAAAGATTAAATTGTGTTAGCGAAGCATGAAGAGTTTTTGTACAAAGTACGACTCCTGCATCGTACAAATGCAGAATTGCTCTATTTATAAATGTAAAAATTATTAAGCTTACCCAAGTTAAAATGTACACATCGTCATCCTGATTATTGTTGCTTTGTTTATATGAGTGTTTCACAACGGAGTCCGAACAACTCCTTGAGGGTGGAGAGGGGTGATCAAAGTTATAACGAGGCTGTAAGGAAAATTATTTTCCTCGGGGTTATTTAGGTTAAATTAAAAACAAATTAACTTTTCATCAACAGTAGTGACACTCAACCTCTCTCTTACAACTTCTGAACATATTGATTAAAGTATTGACCAGCCCATTTGCATAATGGTTAGAGTGTTCGCTAATGGTCCGGGAGACCGGTGTTCAATCCCAAGTAGAGTTATACCAAAGACTTAAAAATAGTACTTGATGCCTCCTTGCTTAATACTCAGCATTATAAAGTATGGATCAAGGGTAAGTAGAGCAATCCAGGGAAAAGGTTAGCGCCTTCTCCTATACCTTGGTTTAGCAGCTACTGAAAAGGGAGCCTTTGGATTGCCCTCGCTTATGATCGGCCAACTTACTTATTAGTGTGGCAGCAACCAACATCTTTCAAACAAGCGAACAGAATTTGATCTATTTACAAAAAATAAACCAATAAAAGTATTTTATGATGTCGGTGTACTTAACGTAACAGTTATCGTTGTAGGAATTAGAATTAGCGACTCTTGTTCAAATCCTGGACAAGGCTGTTTGCGTCTCACTTCGCTTTTTTTTGTTTTATGGCATAAATTTTCGTGGGTTATTTAATGCCAAAGTGACCCTTGTAGAACAACAGTACTGATACCATTTGACCCATAGGTGAATGGATGGATAAAAGGGTTTTTACCAAGGGTATTAGTCTGAAAGTGAACGTAATAGCGCGACTGGAGTTCGAACTCGTTAACTACGATGTTGCAGTCTAGTATTTTAGCTATTACACCACGGAGACTTGCCCCCACTTTGCTTTAATATCTTTGGGAAATGCATGAATCTATCTCTTCCACACACCCTTTGCTAGGGGTGAATAGTCGGGCAGACTGAGTTCTTTAACCTTGGTTAAGTAACTGCTTCAGGAGAAGAAAGACTAAATTCAAACCAGTTTTACTTCGCTTAAAAATGTATCGTAGGTTGTGGCGGAAAGGTTGGCTAAAAATATTCAGCAGTGTTTCTCAACAGCGTTCGTACCACTTACTAAGCGTTATAATAAATTATAAGGAGACGGTCAAATATTTGAGTAGAGGGTATTCGCGAAAAAGGTTGGGAAACAGTAGTTTAAGGGTTCGCATAAGCGTGAGAAAAGAGGAAGGTTGCAGAACAATGACAAATAGGTTTTCTGTTTCTGATTATAAATATGTTAAAATAATTCCAACAGTCTGTCTTTGACCTATCATGACAATTCAACTAGTGTTCGTGAGAAAGTTCACATGTAGGTCAGGATGTAGGTCAGGGCAACATGTACTAATTCACCCGAATATGACCACTTAGAAAATGAAAGAGACTGACTGTTCTTTTAGCATCAAGCTAAGCCAACCGATGCAGAGAATACACAACTGGAAGGAAGTTGCTAGAAAAGACTGCGTTTGTGGAAGTGTTCATGGCAATTTAATATGTTCTCAAAAGCTACCGTGTTATTAACTTTAGCTTCAACGAATCTCGATTTAACGAATTTCGACTTTAAAGAACTAATGAATCAATCCAACCTAAATAACTCCATATTGTGGGAATAGAATCGTGTGGGCTTTGGTATTGACGACATGAACGTTTATCTTAGTACATTTTTCGTATCTGAGTAGCAAATCACGCCGTCACAATTATTTGGGAGTGAGGAACACAATTCAGAAACTTGCAGCAGAAGAAATGTATAATAATTTAATATTTACTCGTGTTGAATAATGTAAAATGACACACGACGAATTACTAACAACATATTTATTGTCTGAACAAACTTAGCGGAATGAACGCACAAATGACACGAAATGCTAAAAGAGTACATTATAAAGAAAAGTCCTCTCAATTGAAAGTTGTTGTGAAAAGACTTAAGTGAGAGCATGGTACCGTATGTGGTACGATACAGGGTTTGTTGGAGGTGATAGTTCTTTTGTTAGCGAATAAACACATTCATGCGTGATTATCGTTGTTGAAGCAGGACCAGAGAGAGAGAGACAGAGACAGAGAGAGACAGAGACAGAGAGAAATAGAGAGAGAGAGAGAGTTTCAATTTTACCTCGGCGTCTTATTTGCTACGTTGGTCACGTCACCTAGCAGCTATTAGAAGTACTATTTGGAAGAAAAGGGATGTAATCCGTAGAATATTAATCGAACCAAATTTTATAAATGCGGGGAATAGGTGGACTATAACGAACTTATTTCTCTCTCATATAATTTGGTTCTTGGGTTTTAAAGAACAGGAAGTACTATTTCCACCATTATGTAAGGAAAACGAAAGTACCAGTCCTGTTTTTTCTTTTTCAATAAGTCATAGAAATCTCTCTCTCTCTCTCTCTCTCTCTCTCTCTCTCTCTCAATCTCGGCAGCTCATAATTGAACTGGAGTCTTATGTTAAATTTATTACAGGTACCCTTTCAACCAATTTTTTTTTTACTGATATAAGTAAAGTTGGCGATCGTAGTCTTTGTAAGAGAGTTATCAACACATCATGATGATGATCAAAATGCGCTGACATTATAGAGTTCCACAACTCTCTTTCTCTCTCTCTCTCTCTCTCTCTCTCTCTCTCTTCATCCCTATTATCCAATGTTCCTGCAAGGTTTTCTAGATTGCACCCAATATCCGCACAGTGCTGATGTATGTAAGTCTTTGCAAGTCGGCTTACACTAGTGTCTCCATGTATAGGAGTTCATAAGAGAACATCGCTTATGAATTTGTCTTTACTTTTCCCAAAACGCACAGCATGTATTGTTCGTCTCACTTGGATGATTTGTGAGATGGAGGGTAAGTAGCCATATAAGTGATTTTTGTGGGCTGTTGCTTCCCAATTTATTCAAGACAGAACGTAATATTCTTGTGAAGTTCTCGTCAAGCTTTTTCTCAACGTGTTTTGTTTGTGTCCACAATTGCAGAAGCAGTAGTTCCGTTTTTCTTATATAATGGCGGAACTGATATTTCCAGTTCCTTATGTTACGTGGGGTAGAAAATAGGAGAGATATATTTTTTATGTACATTACAAGGTGTGTTTCATTCGCCCGTATTATTCCGAGACGAAGAATAAAATTGGAAAAGGAGGCGCCAAATGAACCTTTTCTAATCACGCATGATTCGAGGCTAAAGGAGGAAGAGAAAAAAAAAGACGACGACAAGAAATGGAATTGCAAGTCAACCCCTTTCCACTTTTTACCCATCTCAGCTAGCCTTGAACTCTTGAAGTGAACTTTGGGTGACCTTATCAACCACGTGTTCGGCTCTAAGAGTCAAGGAAGGACCCTTTTTTTTTTTGACTGGCAAAGTGACTATAGCAGTAGCGGTTTTGAGTTCAAGGCGTCCACATTCATCCCTGGGCTCTGTTTTACTACACCCGAAATGTGACTAAGAAAAAGGACAGCAGAAAACTAACTCCTTGTGGCAAGCTTCTTCGAGAAAAAGGAAAGAAAGAAAAAAAGAGAGAACGAAAGAAAAAAAAAGAGATTATTAACCAATCCTAAACCCTCAGTGAGTTTCGTATTTCTTTTGCCTCTATGTGTCTATCATGCAAATCTGTTTGAGTTAAGATTCGTCTCGGACTTCTATATATACAAAGTAACATTAGTTTTCCAACCCCTTTTGTTCTTAAAGCCTTTTTTTTATATATTCTTATTCTTCCCTAAATAAGTTGTTATTGTTATAATAAAATTTTGTTGTTAAATCTTCAAATTGTGTTGTGTTGGTTTTGTGAGTGCTTGTCGCTTATTCTGCTGTGATTTACCGAGAGTCTTCGATTGGAGAAATTCCCTTCCCATAGTTCACCCTTTTTTTTATCGAACCTTGGGACATTCTCACAATTTTATATACTTTTTTTTTATTATTCTCGTTATGTGCCTGTTTTCGCAGTCCCAGTGAAATTCGGTTCGTAACACTTAAAACTCAAGGACCAAATTACAGCTACCTCTTTTGCTTTCTTTTTTCATACTTTTTAAGGCAGTAAGAAAGTATAAGAAAATGAAAAATTGGTTCTGTAAAAAAAAGTAATATTGATTGACGACTATTGAAATTGAAATGGCTTTTATATCAGCAGAGTCTCAGTGCTATCCAAATATAAAGGAAACTGATTGGTTGAAAAATAATATCTTTTTATGTATGCGATGAGAGCTGATTGATCAACGTGTTGAGGCGATTTCGCAGGAAGTAAGATTTAGTCTCGGTTTTAAGCAATACAATTTAATTTGACATTATTTTCTCAGTTTTAATAACAACATTGTTTCTTTTAGATTACACTGCATGAACAGCACCGTTCCACTTTCAAACCATTTATTACCCACATCAATGCGTACAAAGGAACTTTATTTGCGAAAAGAACAATGGCGGCTCGTTTCTAGGTACTGTGAAACAGCAGTGCACCCTATTTTCTCCCGAGATATACTGAAAAAATATTTATCTATATTTGTAAAAGATATATATACGATTACAAATAATCATTGAACTCTCATTTGCTATATGTGGAACTGTCTACACCACAGTTCCAGTGACGAGGTATTCGCTTTGTTGTGCGCATGCCTAAGAGGCAAGCGGTCCAAGTTGGCTTTTCTATGTGGTAGATAGTGTTTACCTGTGATTTCATGTGTGATGCTTAAGTGTTGTTTACTATATTAATTCAAGAGAATTTGAATGACTGAATGGGACAAATTATAGAGGATGTGATTTTTTTCAGAAACTTTATTGTGTAGAAAAATTTGAATTGATGAAAAATTATCATACTTTTTACATTCTCTTGCTCCCCCTTATATATATATATATATATATATATATATATATATATATAGAGAGAGAGAGAGAGAGAGAGAGAGAGGCACACTTGATGTAATGCCGATCGTTGTAGGAAATGGTGGATCGAGCTCAAATCCTGGACTAGGCTATTTACAATTCACATTGTGCTAATAATCTTGAGAAAGCTATGAATTTAACTATTCTCCCTCTAGCTATGGGTAAATAGTAGGGCATACTAGACTCTTTAATCATAGAATAGCAACCTGTCTCGGAGAACAAAAACTCTGAATTCAAACTGAATTTTAAACTCTGTTAAAAAATTGACCTTGTATCACATCCTGTTCGTGCGGAGAGGTTGGGTATATATATATATATATATCTTCTTTCTCAGTGCATGTGTTACACAATATTAATATAATTTTTATAAGTAACATCTCCAATGGAGAAGTAGCAGTATTCCCTTATTATCTATGTACATATAAATTGTCCTTCTGCTTGTGCCTTGAAATTATCTGAAGCTTGCTATGCGCAACGAATAGCTAAAGCAGGCAGCCCTGAGTTATCTCCCCTAATAAAAAGCACTCTAAACTGCTGAAAGTGACTTAACTGAAGGAATTTTTACGAGACCTATCACTTGATTATTGAAGTTTAAATGCATTAGAGACAATTTGGATTCGAGAGGGTGATGTGTTACTGAGTCCCACCCAGGTATCGGAGAGGGGTAGCTGCATGCCAGTACACAAATGGGGGGTGTGAAGCATTAAAATCAAATAAGGATTTTGAAAAGTTAACCCACAAGTTAAGTTGAAATTTGGCCTCCGAGTAGCAGCCATTTTATTAGACATGAAAAGGGGGAAAAATTATGTCCTGAGTTTAAAAAATGATCGGCACCGAATTGTCTTGTTTGTAAAATTATGTTCAGACATAGGATGGCAAGCATCACATAGAAATATATGAGAAAGTAATTTCTTCTTCATGGGCAAAGGAGGTGGAATTTCTTTCCCAAGAAGAAATCAGCCTTTTGATAGGCCTAAGTGTAAGTGGCTTCTGCTGAGTAGAGGCGATTATTATCCGAAAATATTCATTATTTTGTCCGGGGAAATCAAACTCGACTGAGGTATCACCATCGCCAAAATTAAGGATTGTCGAGAAAAATTTTTGTAAATGAACTGTTTTCCTTGGATATAAGAAATAGACAATAAACCTTATTAAGTTACTCTGTGGATTTGATAGTTCCATTGAAGTTGTTCCAGTTCTGATCCAATCGTGTAAAGGGCACAAGAGGTACGAGTTACCACGCCCAGCAAAAGACAAGATATACATGTGCGGACACAACGAATTATTTTACGTGTTCATCACGAGACCTCATCGTCACACAAAGACTTCAGAGTTTTGATCACAGTAGCCACTGAACCATGCTTGATTCTCAAACAAACAGAGCTGATTCAGGAATACACTAGATAGCACTGAACATTCTCTCAGCTAGTTTTATCTGATGTCACTGGACAGATAGATTTGTAAGAAACAAATACGATACTCTTTAGGAAATAGTGACAAAAACAAGAGTGGAAGAATGAGCAATATTACACCAGCACGGAACCTGTGTTCGTTTCTCATGGACAAGTTGTGTACACAAATTCGTTAAATGAATGAATTTATTAAAAACAAAACAATTTTGTATGCAAAAATTGTAAAAATATTCTTTTAAATCAACCACCCTTTTCCTTCCACTCCTCTCTCTTTAGTGCAAAAAGCATTTAAAAAATAAGTGGGAGCTTTTCATTGTGTAATAGTTATTGAGCTAATCTTACAAGTTTATTCTTTTATGGATTTAGGGTGAAACTATACATTAATACTAACACAGCAACAGCTTTGAAGAAAACCCGTTTTAGTTCATTAGGGAGATCAGTTTCAATATGATCAATGACCCGTCAAAAATAGTCCATGGTTTTCCTAAGCGCATGCTGACATCGCTTTTAGTAGATGAGATAATGCTACCGAGGTATACTAATTTCAGAGTCTTGCCATTTAATGTGGGAATAGCGCAATCTTGTTTAAACCACACGAACTCTGTTATATCTCAGTTTATGTAGAGGCCAATGCCTCTTGGTGCCTGCTCCAGGCTATGCAGCAGGGACTCGGCTTGGGCAGGTATATATATATATATATATGTGTGTGTGTGTGTGTGTGTGTATGTGTATGTGTGTATGTGTGTGTGTGTGTGTGTGTGTCTGGAACATTAGTGACTTCATAAGAATTGGATACGCGCCTCCAGTATGAGGGTAGAATAACAACATCACGTCAGAAAACCATGCAGAGCCATCCCAAGGAAATTGATCACATGTGTCCATGACGGTGTAAATCTCAGAAAGAAAATTCTACAAGTAAATCGGTGAAAGAATCATAAAGAAAAATGCAACCAGATGCAAAGGAAACAGCACATCCCTGGAGCATGAGAACAGAAACAATACAACAGAAACGTCGAATGAATAAATAACATGAAAAAAGAATCACAACGAATTGAAGAAGATTCAGAGACTGAAATATACTCAAGTCAAAAAGAATAACACTCAAGAAAATACCAAATCGGAAAAGTGTGATGGTGTACATGAATTCTGGTATTAAAAGTTCACTTCTATCCTCGACAAAATCTCTCAGCAAGCGAGAAAATGCTGTCGAGAGATAAAAATACCCGAATGGAGGACAAAAGGGAAAACTATCCGGATCCAGAAATACCCTCCCCCGCAAAAAAGAACCATCCCAAGCAACTACAAACCGATAATTTTGTTTACCTATGATATTGAAGATTCTTACAGAAGAGATAATAGAAGAAACCTATTACTAGAATGTCACGGACTATTTTCAGATGAACAGAAATGATATCGCAAGAGAACAAGAAAAACAGATAACCTATTATATATGGACCAGCATTTTTAAATGAGGTAAAAATAAAGCGGAAAAATATAGTCATAGCATGGATAGACAACAAAAAGGCGTAAATCTCATACAGAGTTGTAAATCGATTGAATGGATTCAGAGTCAGGAGTTCTCCACAGTACACAGGTTTCCTTTATTTTTCGTAACGCATTACCAGTCTAGGGAGACAATGAAAATTGTTACTCTTGGAGAAGCATGAACCTGTCTCATGGAAGGTCACATGTAAATCCGAGAAGCTCATGCTCAATCCCTTTTTCTTTTGTTCTTTAAACAGTAAAAGCGTTGACTTCTCTCTGGCCAGATTGTATAATAAAGCTAGCATGACTATTATTTCATTTTCTCTCAGTCTTAAGAAAGACTTTTTCTGTTTTTGTATCCTTTCATATATTACACTGTGCATATTCTATCTGTTGGGACACGTTTGTGTATTTATTTCAATATTTTTGTATGGATATTGAGTATATATTTATTGTTTTTTGTGTAAATAAGCTTATCTTGCCTTTCCTTCTGTTTTTTTTTTCAGTCTTTGTGTATCATGGATATACTAATGTTAATATTAGTCCTTAGCAAATAGAGACTCAACAAAATATCCTTACTACCAGTGAGTAACTCAATATCTGCTTTTAAAAAAATAGTCGTTTACACTTGAACTATGTAGAATGTTGTTTAGACTTTCCAACGAATTTGACATTGTTATCTCGTTATATAATTCAAATTAGCATTAGTGAATTAATGATGTATGTATACATGAATGTGTGTGTGTGGGTGTGTGTTGTGACTAAAATTATTTGTCATTTTTCAGAGAATGTAATTCAAAGTACCCATGTAACAGAGAGAACTCCACCCTACCCCCAGACTGATTGATTAATTAACGATTCTAGGGAAATAATTAAAGAAAATTCATATATTTTTCTTTCTCTCTTCTTCTTATCATTTCATTTCCTATCTTATTTTATCTATTTATTTCTTAAACTTTTGACCGACGTCCCAAGATTCGTTAAAGTGAATCTTACGATTAAAAAAAAAAACAACAAACAAACAGGATACAGAGGTGAAAAAAGGTTCACGCTAGAAATAAAAACAACTTAAGTGGATCTTTCGGTGGAGATAGTAATAAAGTCTGCGTGGTCAAAGCAAGAATAGGTTTTTAGCTAAATATCGAGACGATATAAGTGGATTTACCTTCTTTCAAGTACTAACTGTCTGCACAGGATCAGCAGGGGGTACTGAATCTAAATTTTAAATATCTCTTTAAACACAGTGTCGACCATATGTGAAAAAAGTTGGTCAGCTTGGCGATTTACATATTATTATGCACGGACATGCCCAGAGACCATCGAAATCCCGCCCACAAATTATATAAGCATGGTACGACGCCCATAGATCAGTACAGATCAGATCGAGGAAGACGAGAGTTCAAGAGAGACAGAGAAAGGTCCAGTGCAGAACCCATCCGAGAATAATCTTAGAATTTCGGGCGAAACCAAGATTAGTCTAGAACTGGGAGTTCGAAGCAAAAGCCGAGACAAACGATTATTTTTCTGCAAAGATAACCAAGAACGATAATTGCCTCCCTTACACATTTCCGAAGAAACGAACAAGTTTCGTAAGACCTTTTTCTTTTTCTTTCTTCCTTATTGTATTCTACACATTTTTGTAAATACATACATTGTTAGATAAAAACAATAGCTTTGAGAAATTTAAAAGCGTTGTTTTCCTTCTTCTTGTGTACAGGTACAATCTCTCTTCCAGCAGCGATTTTATTTCGGCGTGGATTCCAGCCAAAATTGGAAACGATCTGAGGTAGCTAAAACACCATCATTCGGATCAAAATACAGAGTGGCGAATGGTAACAGTTATCTCGGATTGGAAAGAAGAGCCGAGGAATTGAATGTCGGCGAAAATTCCCCAGCGAAACTAGACACATCGACCAGGACTGGGTTCACAACGTCGGACCCATAAAACTACTCCCTTCAATTTACGACAAGGTTTCTACAAGATATCCCCTATCCTTACCAAATTAATATTCAAAGAATGTAGGATACTAAAAACATAAATAACAAAAAAGAAAAAAAAATTAAACAGTTGAATAATTTAAGTAAATAAGATCTAAAATTTAACCTAGATAAAATATTTGAAAAAAAGCTGAATTAAAGTT
Source organism: Sepioteuthis lessoniana (assembly GCA_963585895.1). Classification (NCBI taxonomy): domain Eukaryota; kingdom Metazoa; phylum Mollusca; class Cephalopoda; order Myopsida; family Loliginidae; genus Sepioteuthis; species Sepioteuthis lessoniana. The sequence goes on along the minus strand of OY757921.1, from coordinate 44,266,546 downwards.
AATAGAATAAAATGATAGTGTCATACTTCTGAAGAAATTATTTCTTTTAGAGCGAAACATATCAATTTGATTTTCCGTATTGTCATTCTTTTTTCATTCAGTCAGATTTTATTTTGCCCAGTCGGCTGGGGCTGTAGAATACACCGACTGCTTTTCAATAGAGCGTTAAGACACCCCTCACCAACAAGTGTCGTAGATATGACACTAAATAAGCTGATGTAAATCCGGAGCTTTGTGGAATGGGGAGTACCCTTTCATTGCTATTGCTCCCAGGTCCACTTTAGCTCGGAGTGGTAGCATTTGATAGGGTCCTATCCATTGGTCAAATAGAACTAAACTGTGTACTTATACTAAATTGAACTGCTTGAAACAGAACTGTTTTGACATTCAGACTGGATACTTATGCTAAATTGAATTGTTTGAAATTGAAATGTTTTTGTATGCTAAACTGAGTTGTTTGAAATAAAACTGCTTTTGACGCTGAAACTGTACTTACGCTAAACTGAATTGTTGGAAACAGAATTGTTTTGACATTTAACTGAGTGTAAACAAAACACTATATTTATACTAAACTGTATTGTTTGAAATAGAACTGTTTATTTGTATAAAAATGGATTTGGCATTAAATAACCTACAAAATTTGATATGTCATAAAACCCAAACAAACAAACAAACAGATCTTATTCAAAATCACTCACACTGATTATGTTTTCAGTCAATAATCAATTTCAGTTCTATCAATTAATATTAATTTCATCGAAATAAAGTGCAATACTATTACTGATAAAACAAACTTTAAAAAAAACCCTGCCCTTCTTCTTCTTCTTCTTCTTCTTCTTCTTCTTCTTCTTCTTCTTCTTCTTCTTTCTACATTATCTACTTCTTCATTCTCTTATTCCTGGTAGATAGATCAATATCCTATATTTCTTTTTTAGGTTTTTCAAAGACATCGTGGCTCCGATTATTTTTTCTTTTTATCCACTTAAAAAATCTTCTTAAAATTATATACCTTTCTTAAAAATATTGAATTTTAATTGGACAGCTATTGACTTAAATAATCTTCTTATAACAGCTTAACAGACCAGTCAATTAATTGAATCAGTATATATATATATATATATATATATATATATATATATATATATTTGTGTGTGTGTGTGTGTGTGTGTGTGTTGAAAAGATAGATTAGTAGTGAAGTCAAATGTAACAGGTTTCAAACAAAAAATCTTTAATGAAACCTGATACATTTGACTTTAAATCCCTCCCAACTTTTCCTGCGACAGCTATACCCCTCCACTCTCCTCACATACTTTTAAATAGAAAAACTCAGAAAACAGTTTCTGTCTCGAAGAAGTTCGTGTGGATGAAATAAAACCTGAACGAATTATCACACATCTAAATTTGAGTTTAGCATTTGATTTATCCAACTTTCCATATATTTCTAATATATATATATATATATATATATATATATATATATAAAGAGAAACCAAAGTGATTAAACAAATGGGAAAATTACTTTTATGTTGTTTATCTTTATTGTTCGCAGCAAGTTTCGATCATGAGTCATTGTCAGGAGAAAAAGTTTTTGCTGAAAAACGGGTGCATTTTTGAAAGGTTTCAAAGATTAAAAACAAGAGTTGATATGAGAAGCGATGTAAAATGTACTGGTGGTGTAGCATACCTGTTAATCAAATAAAAAGTGTTATCTGATCAAAGTATCTTATATATATATATATATATATATATATAACATGACTCTAATTTAAACCATATGTCCAAACCGCATCGCACTTTGCGCAGAAAAACAAGGGGCGCATTTCACTGAGGTTGGAGCTTAAGCCCCAGTGATCGAAAAATCAGCTACAGAACGCAAACAAAGTTACTTAGATGCTAAAGCAAAGTAAAGATAGTGGCAGTTAATGTTAGATCTTTAAATAGAATAGACCAGTTACCTGAGTTGACAGCGTCTGCAGCTGAGCACAATATAGACATTATATGCATATAAGAACACAGATATATCACAGCGAATTAGAAATAAAATACCACGATACCAACAATGGATGGACGTTTGTCTCTGCATCTGCATGGAAAAACTGTGTCAATGCCGTCATAGGATATGTAGGAATGTTTCTCAGTCCTCTTGCCCTGAAATCTCTTAATAGTGTCAAGAAAATAAACTGAGAATGATGATAGCTACATTTAACGGCAACCCCTACACAATAATCATCTCCTGCTACAGTCCCACCAATGTCAGAGATGAAACGAACATCCTCACTTTCTACAACAACCTATCTTCCCTTGTCCATTGTATTCTCAAATACAACGTTCTAATCATCGCTGGAGGCATGAATGCTCAAATAGATAAAGACGAAAACAACAAAAAACTCATCAAACAGAAATGGGGAACATCTAATAGATACTCACTCGAAAACAAACATCCCTTTATACAACATTCCAGAAAAAGGAAGGAAAACTATAGATCTACACGTACTTAAATAATGCTAAAGCATTGATAGATTACATATTCATAAACAAGAAATGGATTAATAGTGCTCTGAACTTTGCAGGATATTTCTCTTTTGAAGGAGTATCTCCCGATCACAGTATCGTCACAGCAAAGATACGCCTGAGCTAACGTAGGAATTAAATAAATAGCCGAAACCACTCGCTACGACTCGTCCTTATTTAACTGTAGAGATATTAGCAATCATCATCATCATCATGTCGTGCCGCTAGCACGGATATCCTTGACCATCTCTCGCCACTTCTCCCTATCATTCATCGCCTCCGGCAGGTCTTCTGGGTTACATCCTGTGTCCTCACATAGCTGCTGTATGTAAGTTCGGGCTGGTCGTCCTGCTTTTGCTTGGCCATATGTGGGGGTCCATAGGAGTACGTCACTTACGAGGTCGTCCTTGCTTCTCCAGCAGTGTCCGGCGTGTCTGGCTCGTCTAACCTGTATAGTTTTCGTGATGGGAGGCAAGTGGCCGTACAGTTGGCGTCTCGTGGGGTGTTGTCGCCAGGACTTGTTCAGTATTGCTCTCAACATTCTTGTGTAGTTGCCGTCAAGTTTCTTCTCCAGCCGTTTACGGTAATTGTAAGAAACAAATTCGATACTTCTTTAGGAGATATCTGAAACACTTACTCCGAATGAAGAACACGAAAACTTCATCAGCGCCCACATGGAAGCAGCTGTAGAATGCATAGCAACCAAACCAAGAGCCAAGTGTAGATTTTTAAAGGAGATCCTTGCAGTTGGAGTAAAACGAGATAACGTGAAAACAGCATCTCTATGTAATAAAAGTAACCTTACTAATACCAACGCACAGAAACTTAAGAAGGGACAAAGAGAAATAACGAATGCATACCAAAAAGAACAGAAAGAACCCATTCAAAGTCAGATCAATAAAATAAGAAACCCAGAAGAAGAGGGACACTCACAAATAGCATGGCAGACAGTAAATGAACAGTGTCAAAGGAAGAGTACCTCAAAAGCAAAACTAAAACCTGCCAACCAAGAAGAACGAATACAGATGTGGAAAGAATATTTCAAGAATCTGCTTGGAAGCTCCCCTAAAGACACTGATAAACCTATCATAAAAATTATCCATAGACAAGTGGACATCAAACTAAGGCAATTCAATCAAGAACTCAACGTAGTACTAACAAAAATTAAAAGCAGAAAAGCTGCTGGTTTCGTCGAAATACTTCTAAATGTAAGGAAGACAAGGAAATTTCACGACTTACAACTTCGATTTTACAACGCCGTATATAACTAGAACACTATAGATATATGGACAAAGGGCTGCATCCTTCCCTTCTCTCAGAAAGATGACTTTAGAATCATCAAGAACTACAGAGGCATAACTCTTACTTCTATAACGGCAAAGATTTATAATGCTCTGCTTTTCAATCCCATCGAACTAGAAATTAAGAAAATTCTAAGAAAAAATCAGAACGGTTTCTGGAGAAATCGAACCTCAATATCACTGATTCTAACGATCTGGCGAATCATAGAAAGCATTCGGGCACCCCCACCCCAAAAAACAAAAAACAAACAAACTCGAGGTAACGCTCTTGTTTATAGATTTCTCTAAGACATTTATTTCATATACAGAAGGAAGATAGAGCAAATTCTTCTAGCCTATAGTATCCCCACACCCAAGAAACCGTTACAGTCATAATGATGCTCAATGAAAAACACGAAAGTCAAAGTTCACTCACCAGATGGAGATACAGACTTCTTTGACATTGTTGCTGGAGTTCTGCAAGGGGATACATTAGCACCATACCTGTTTATAATCTGCTGAGATAACGTACTCAGTACATCGATAGATCTAATAAAAGAAAATGACGTTACATTAAAAAGGCAAGGAGCAGTTGATATCGGGCGGCACTATTACGGATGAAGACTATGTGGATGACATAGCGCTTCTGCAAATACACCTACACAAGCTGAATCCCAGCTGTCTGCTCCAGGCTCTGCAGCAGGAGGCATTGGCCTCCACGTGAATACGAACAACAGAGAGTACGTGTGTTTTAATCAAGAAGGAGACATCTCCACTTTAAATAACAGTTCTCTGAAATTAGTGGACAAGTTCACGTACCACGGCAGCAGCGTCTCATCTATTGAAAGTAATATCAATATGCGCCTAGCGAAGGTGTGAACTGCTATTGATAGGCTCTCAATCATATGGAAGTCTGATCTATCCGATAAAATAAAACGTAATTTCTTCCAAGTAGAGGTTGTGTCAATACTACTGTTCGGATGTACCACATGGATGCTGATAAAACGTATAGAGAAAAAGCTGGACGGGAACTGAACATGAATACTACAAGCAATATTGAACAAATCCTGGAAGCAACACCCTACGAAACAAAAGCTGCACATCCACTTGCTTCTCATCCTTAAAACTATCCAAGTAAGACGAACAAGACAAGCAGGACACTGCTCGAGAGGCAAGGGCAAACTCATGTAACGTTCTTCTTTGGACCCCTTCACATGGACGTGCGAGTGCTGGTCGACCTGCAAGAAATTATCTACAACGACTTTGTACGGACACAGGTTGTAGTCTGGAGGACCTGCTGGGAGCGATGGATGATTGGGACGAATGGAGAGAGAGAGAGAGAGAGAGAGAGAGTCTAGAAAATCTATGCTAGCAGTGTAACTTGCTCTTGATGATATATATCAGTCACTCTTTGGGAAGAGCACATGCTTTAATGTGTTTTCATTGTGTGGAAAGAGTGCGTTTCAAATTAGCCGGGACTTGACCGGTTTGTTTGTTTCTATAGATTTTTTCACAATGTTATTTTCAAGTGGAGGCCTTTCAAGTCAGCAGTGACTTATGGTCGTTTTTTTTTGTATATGCTGTGAATAATCAACAGATAGACATGTGAAAAAAAGGGTTAATCAATCGTAATTATGATGTATAGTATAATATCGTATATTATAGTGTGTGTATATATAAGTAACTCGGGACATTGGCCCAGCGGTTAGAGTGTTCGCCAATGGCCCGGGAGACCTGGGTTCAATCCCAGGTCGAGTCATACCAAAGACTTTAAAAATGGAACTTGATACCACCTTGCTTAACACTCAGCATTATAAGGTACGGTTCAAGGGTAAAGTGGAGCAATCCTGGGAATGGAGTAGCGCCCTCCCCTACACCTTGGTGTAGTAGCTATCGAAAAGGGAGCCTTCGGGTCACCCTCGACTATGGTCGCTAACTTTAACTTACTTATATATAAGTAAAGTAAGTAAAGTCGAGGGTGACCCGAAGGCTCCCTTTTCTGTAGCTACTCCACCGAAGTGTAGGTGAAGGCGCTACTCTATTCCTTGGATTGCTCCACTTTACCCTTGATCCTTACATTATAATTCTGAGTGTTAAGCAAGGCGGCATCAAGTACCATTTTTGAGTCTTTGGCATAACTCGACTTGCGATTGAATCCCAGTCTTCCAAACGATTACTTATTCGGCCCAATGGCCCGTATATATATATATATATATATATATATATATATATATATAGCGTGTTTATATATATATATATATATATATATATATATATATATAGCGTGTTTGCTGTTATTTTAATATATTATGATATAGCTCCTTATTATCATAGTATAGTTGAGCACTTTATGAGAAATTATTTTCTAAGAGGGTTGTCCCACTTAACTCTTTGTTGGGAAGGGCATCGGCCTGTTTAATATCATAACTGATATTGATATTATGGCCCCTTCCTTTACGGAAACTGACCAATTTTGAAAAGCATTTAGTTTCTGCCTTAGTTAGCATTTTTGACATTAACTTTGAGCGCCTCATATGATGTAATGGTTTGAAAGTTAGCAAACCTGCACCATTGAGTTAGAGTCTCTTTGGATGTCTTGCGGCACATCTAAACAAAAAGCTTTGTAAATTACTTAACTTTACCTTTGGACGCCTAGGGTGGTGTAATGGTTAGCAAAAAATGTTGTAAATGACTACATTAACCAATTTCAGCATGGAGAGTGCGTAGCACATAACTTACAGTTTCTGGAATGTAGTACGGAGTCCCTTTTAACCATATTTTTGGTATGGAGCTCGTCTTTTCAAAGCAAGTTGTTCTCGGTTTGTTGTTGGGATTAACAGCTTGTTTGCAGTTATTTTAATATTGGATGATCCACGTGAACTCTAACGAAATGCATGGAGATTAAAAGCGAGATAGAAATTACACAAGAATGCTACGTGCTGTTTTGAACAAATCCTGGAAGCAGCACCCAACAAAATAGCAGCTGTACAGACACTTACCTCCCATCTTACAAACCATCCAAGTAAGACGAACAAAATATGCAGAACACTGCTGGGGAAGTAAAGACGAACTTACATGACCTTCTCTTATGGATTCCTATGCATAGACACACCAGTGTATGCTGACCAGCAAAAATTACATACGTTACTGGTGTGCAGACAATGGATACAGTCTCGAGGATATGCTCAGAGCGATGGATTATAGGGACGGATAGATAGATAGATAGATAGATAGATAGATAGATTGAGAGAGTCGTGGGACTGTGTAATCAGCGAGACTTGAAAATGATCATGATGATATATTGTTATGAACCAGGACGATGTCGGAATGTAGGAATATATTTTTCATAAAAAATATTCTTTCATCTTTCGTGAGATGTGCTCAAACACATTGAAAATAAAAGAATGAGGCAGAAATCCTTGAAAGAACAAAATGACGCCGACCCGATGGAACAATAAAACAAGAATTATTCGCTAGGAGCGAAATGAATATAAACTATACAAGAGGATGAGTTAACACAAAACAAGTTACTCAATTATTTGGTTTGGTTTGGTTTTATGACACAATCACTGTAGGTTATTCATGCCAAATCCATTTTTATACGTATAAACAGTTCTATTTCAAATAATCCAGTTTAGCATAAGTATACAGTTTCAATGTCAAAAAACACTTCTATTTCAAACTATTCATTTCGCTTGTTTGGATTTTATGGCATATCAACATTTATAGGTTATTTAATGCCAAATCCATTTTTATACAAATAAACAGTTCTATTTCAAACAATTCAGTTTAGCATAAGTTCCCATCTTGAATGTCAATGCAGTCATATTTCAAGCAATTCACTTTAGCATAAGTACACAGTTTAGTTCTTTTTGGCCCATAGCGATGACTCTATCAGGTGCTACCACTCCAGGCAAGAGTGTAACTGGGAGCGATGGCAATGTAGGGGTAGTCCGCATTCACCAAAGCTCCAGATTTCCTGGAGCCTCACCAACAGCTTGTTTAGTGTCATATCCAGGACACTTGTTGGAGGTGCCTTACCTTTTTGCAGAGATGCAGTCTGTGTGTTCTACAACCCCAACCGACTGCGCCCCAAACAATTCAGTTTAGCATATAAAAAGTTTTATTTCAAACAATTCAGTTTAGCATAAGTACACAGTTTTGTTCTATTTGACTCATAGCGAGGACTCTATCAGGTGCTACCACTCCGGGCCACTGTGGACTTTGGAGCAATGAAGACGTACTCTGTATTCCCCAAAGCTCCAGCATTGCTGGAACTCACCATCAGATTGTTTAGTGTCATATCCAAAACACTCGTTGGTGAGGGGAGTCTTACCCCTTTGCAGAGAACCAGTTTATGTATTCTACAGCCCCAGCGGGACCGGGCAATCAATTATTTGATTATGGAATGATGTATGTAAATGGATGTATCAAGCTGCTTAGGGGTATGCAATGAAACAGAGAAGAGTAGTGGAAATCGAGTGAGGTTTAACTGTTTTTATTTATCTCAGTCAAGTTGTTTTGCAAATTCATTACCTTCCGCTCTCGGAGGAATGAGAGGATTTCACGACCAAAAGTCTATCTTTTCTTTCTTTTCCCTCTCTGTGTTTTAACAGAAAGGTCGGGCGATATTTCTTGCTTTCAACGTTTACAAAAAGTCTCTTGTTTTCTTTTATTATCCTCGCTTTGATAATAGGTGGTTTTCACGAAAGATCTTCGTGGTTCTTTTATTTTCATGAGACATTTTCTTCTAATGTTGTGTAGTCATTGTACATTCCTCTTTGTCGGCTAGTGTGTCCCTCTTCAAAGATTTTCGCCAACTGACTTTCAATTAGATTTGCAATAATGGCACACGAAAGGACGCCCTTGCTGCGTGCCTTCTTTCAGCCAATCAGCGACTTCTCTTTTCAAACTGTAGTATCTGCTGATCTCTGCGTGCAGTGGATGGGTATTTTAGGTGAGGTGGCACCTTGTCCAACTTTCTTCTGATATGAGTCATGTCTACTAATCGACCCTTTAAACAGTCTGTTGCTATGACGTGAGGTGGGGTAGAATCCGTCACAATATATATATATATATATAATGCAGCTTGCTATATTTATGAATAAAAGGTGATCTGTATTTATGTATATTTATTTTAGTACTTAATTAACAATAATTTAATTAACATTATATTTTTAAACTATATATATAATATAAAAATAATAAATGTAGTTTGCTATACGTTTAAATAAAAAGTGCACAGAATCATTGACAGAGCATCTGTATTGAAATTAGAATAGCGTAGAGACAGAATCAGTGATGCTTAGCAAATGTCTGTTTCTCGCCTATTGTTACATAGCCATACATGAATATGTAAAATAGATATATTCATACCGGTACGCAAAACGTTCATAATGTTCATAACGCACATAGTGCCCGTGGTGTAATTGTTATCGTCGTAGGAAATGAACCCGGCGACACGAGTTCAAATCCTGGACGAGACTGATTACATTTCACATAGCAGTAATACCCTTGGGAAAGGTATGAATCCAATTATTCTCCCTCCAGCTATGGGTAAATAGTAGGACAGACTAGGTTCTTCAGCCTTGGTTAGGCAACTAGTCTAGGAGAAGGAAAACTCTGAATTAAAACCTGTTAAACTCCGCTTGAAAATTGACCTTGTGTCATATCCTGCCCGAGCAGAGGGGTTGGGTAAATAGGATAACGCACATAGATAACATAGAAATCCCGAAACACAAAAACACTTACGACTTCTTAGTTCAGGTACGAAACTATTTATTACCTTTGAGTTAGAAGGTTTTTCGACATAAGGAGAGAGATGCCATCTTTCTATGGTGACTTTTCCATCTTCCCCAAACCACGTGCGACACCTGCCCGCAAGGCCTCGGCGAGCAAGTGAAAGTCTTCCTCGGACGCTAAAATTCGACTCTCTGAATTTTATAAAAATCTCCCAAATCATTCGCGCACACTTCCGGTGAATGACATCATTCACATCCCGCGGTCACATTTTCTATCTGGGGTTTCTATTGTGACATCTCTGAATGACACATCCACTCCGCACGCGCGTGAACACCTGCGCTCATGCTTGCACCTAACTAACCCATGAGCTAAGCGAAAGGTTCTCAGCCTAACTAAACCGAAAGCAAGATATATAAAACGAAATCCCTCGGCCATTATATTACATTATGCGTTCATCAGGTCAATAAGAAACTGATAAATACCAAGCACCGTTGACTCTGTGTCTACGCTATCCTATATATGTGTGTGTGTGTGTGTGTGCCAATGGGCCGGTGTAAATTTTATATATTTATATGATATGATATATAATATTGTATATAATATATAAATTTACACTGGCCCATTGGCACGTATATGTACATATATCTATATACATATATGTGCCAATGACCCATTGTAAATTTTATATATTACATACAATATTATATATAATATTAAATATAGAGTGTTCGACAATGGTCCGAGAGACCAGGGTTCAATCCCAGATCGAGTCATACCAAAGACTCAAAAAATGGTACTTGATGCCTCCTTGTTTAAAACTCAGGATTGTATGGTATGAATCAAGGATAAGTGGAGCAATCTAGGGAAATAGTAGTGCCCTTCCCAACTCCTCAGTAGCTATGGAAAAGGAAGCCTTCGGGTCACTCTCAACTACGTTCAGCCAACTTATATATATATATATATATATATATATATATATATATATATCATCATCATCATCATCATTACGTTGCGCCGCTTGTATGGTTTTCCCTGACCCTCTCTTGCCATTCGTCTCTATCGTCCATCACTTCCGTTAGATCTTCCAGGTTACATACTGTGTCCGTATAGAGCTGTTCTACATGATCGCCCAACACTTGCTCGTCGATGTGAAGGGGTCCATAGGAGTACATCGCTTATGAGATCGTCCTTACTTCTCCAGCAGTGTCTCGCATGTCTTGTTTGTCAAATTTGGATGGTTTTCAAGATGGGTGGTTGGTGGCCGTACAGCTGCTGTTTTGTGGGATTTGTTCAGTATAGCTCGTAGCATTCTTTTACAATTGCCGTCAAGCTTTTTTTCAATATGCTTTTTAGCGTCTATGTGGTGCATCCGTACAGTAGTATTGACACGACTGCTGCTTGGAAACAAATTGCCTTTTATTTTATCGGTTAGATCTGACTTCCATATGACCGATAACCTATCGATAGCTATCCATGCCTTCGCTAGTCACGTACTGATGTCATTTTCCGTAGATGTGACACTGTTTCCGAAGGTGAACTTGGCCACGAGTTACAGAGAACCATTGTTTAGTGTGGAGATGTCGAACATAAACTCTGTTTTGTCTGTGTTCACATGGAGATCTATGCCTCCTGCTTCCCGTTCCAGACTATGCAGCAGATATTCGGTCAGGGCGGGTGTATTTACCTGAATCGCTATGTCATTAGCGTAGTCTGCGTCCGTAATAGTTTGTGTCGGGCATCGTCTGCTTTTTGCCTTTGCCATAATAAAACCATTTTATTTCATTAAATCTATATTCTAGTAAGGTTTGGAATAGAAAACGGCCAAAATCATCATTGCATATCATGTCATTCTAGACAAAAGAAAGAAAGAAAGAAAGAAAGAAAGATGATTAATTGCACACAACCCCACATTTCCGTGAGGAAAGAAACTGAACGCTTCTTTAAAAAAAAAATCTAATCTAACTAATTTTTATTAATCTTGAGTTTTTTATAACCCACTGAGCACGTCAAAAAAATTTAAAACTCCTTCTAAAAAAAAAAAAAAAAAAAAAAAGAAAACTCTTTTAAGACAGGATGAAGAAAAGAATAATGTTTATGTTATTTTATTTTATGTATTTATTTATTCGTTTATTTAATTTTTATTTCTAAGACTTGATGAATCATCAAGACTTCTCGTCCTTCGATAAAAAAAGGAGACAATAACGTTTTTCTCATTCCTCTTTTTTTTATTATAATCTCTCTTGATTATCTTTAGAAGGATATGTCTAGGAGACAGTAGCTTCTTCACTTTTCCACAGAATCTCAAATAAAATTTAAAAACCGCTTTGTTCAAAGAAACATAATTAGTTTGTCGGACCACAGATATCGAGCTACAGTAGACATTTACTCAACTAGACTTTGTTTATCTCAAGACCAGAAGTGTGATACTAAAATGCCTCTGATGGTGAGGCTCTAGTTCTGGATATTTGGGAAGTGTGAAATCACCATTTCATTAATATTACTCCCAGGTCCTCACTGACCAGGAGTGGTAGTACTTGTTACAGTCAAATCGTTATGTTTAAAAAATTATCAGGGTACTCCCCGTGGGTAATGTCTAAAGCACTGGACTGTCACCTCGAAGTAATCGAGTATGAACTCCAATCGCACTACGGCGTTCACTTTCGGACTAACACCCTTGGAAAAGGTACGAACTCCCCCCCTTATCCACCCCGGTTAGTGGTTAAAATATCACTGCTGTTCTTCTACAAGGCTGGCTTTGGCGTTAAATAATCCACGAATGTTGATATGCCATTAAACAAAGAAACCTAAACCTAAAAATTATTAATATTTGATAGGAATACTTGATACTATAGAAATAATTTGTATTAAGAATAGTTACTTGAAGATATAATTGTGTATTAAGGATTATTATTCAGTTTTGGTTCGGTTTGATTATTTAATCAACCTTTGTGGGTTATTTAATGCCAATGCTATCCTTGTAAAACAGCAGTGATCCCACCCATAGCTGTGGGGGATATAAGAGGGTTAATATCTTTCCTAAGGGAGCTTAATAACGCGGCTGGAGTTTTGACTCATTTACTTTGATGTCATAGTTCAGCACGATAGCCATTACATCACAAGAAATTCCTGAATCATTATTCTTAGTTACAGGAAACCATACAACTGTGTGCAAATTATTTGGATTAGATAGGAATTGTTGATATGTAACTGTATACAAAACTCTTAAGAAACAATAATGTGAACATGAACGTACAATGAACGCTACTCCCTAACTGGAAGGCATAAAATAACCAAACCAGTCAAACAATCATATATCTTATATATTATTAATAATTATTTGTATTAGATAGGAATAGTTGATATCATAAAATCATGTACAAAAAAAAGTTATATTTAATACCTTTCCTCGAGGTATTAACCCAAAAGTGAACTTAGTAGCAGAGTGAAGTTCGAACTCTCTTTCTACGATGTTGGAGTCTAACACGTTTGCCGCTGCGCCACGTGTACGCATCTTAGCGTGGGAAAAACATGACACTAGTTTATTACAGAGTTCCATTTGCACTTTTTTTTGGGGTGGGGGCTTGTATGAATTGGTGACTTCATGAAATATTTCTTTGTTTACCCAAAAACCTTGACAAGTGGACATTTATCTCACACGTTGTCACAAACCAGGGTTAAAAGTGAAAGTCGAAAGTCTGACGTTTTACAAAACAATACAATAAATCCATAACACTCGTGTAATTTCTATCTGAAGCCTCGTCTACTCTCAATCTTTCTATTGTCACTGATGAACCGTTGAAATATTTTAGGAATGAAACTTTCCACTCATCAACTTCGCGCTTAGCGTAACGGTTATCATCGTTGGAAATAAAATCGGCGAACCGAGTTCAAGTTGCGGACGAAGCTATTTGCGCTTTACTTAGCGCAAATACCCAAGGTATCTCTGGGTAGGTCAGACTGAGTTCTTTTGTCTTGGTTTTGGTAACTCGTTAAGGAGAAAGTATTATTATCATTATATTATGAATCAAAGCTTGCCACAGTTGGATGAAAAGCCAAGCGAGTCGAAACTACGAAAAAAGAGCTACAAACGGTATTTGACACGGACAGTATGCGACAGAAGATTGGCTAAAAAGGAAAAATAGTCTGCCTTCCTTGAGAATCTGTACCTAAAATCCTGGCTTTTATTTTGGTTTCAACACTCATTTCGTTTGAGAATACCTAACTACCTCAATCCTCAAACAGGCCCAAAGACACCGAATATGTGTGTGTGTGTGTGTGTGTGTAAGCACTATAACATCGTTTTCTACGTTTGAACGAAGTCACCACCCGGTAGACAGATTATTCCAGCGTCTTTCTTTTTTGTTATTTGCCGTCGAGACATGTTTTCACTGTCTCCTCCGAAGTAATTACCTTAGGCATTTATTCATACTGGTTCACAAAATGTGTTACTCAAAACAGCGACAAAAGTCCAGTAGGTGTGCGCTGTTCAAATCTCGAAACATTTGGTTAGCACATCATATATATCATCATCATCATCATCATCCTCATCAAGTCTCGCTGATAGCACAGACTTCCCTGACTCTAACTCATAATCAGTCCCTATCATTCATCACTCCTGGCTAGTCCTTTTGGCTGCACCTAGTATCTGCACATGGACAGGAAGTAACACGTCAAATTTTTAGGCGGTAGCCCCTCCCACACAAGATGCATGGTCGATGGCAATGCTAAAAATTGCTTAGTTCCGTCAGCATTCTTTCCGTTTTGAGGCATCTCAGACACCAGGCAATGATCCTGATCCCTGCCCTTTAAGACTAGAAAACAGGTACCGTTTTGCAGGATGGATTCCTGATGCAAAACCTTTCATCATATGGCTAGGGCGGAATCGAAGTTTGCAGGCTCAAATCCTCCATCTTGTGACACTCACCATTTTACAAAGAAAATACTTCTTCTTTCCAATAATAGTCATTGCATTTACGTATATATTTCATTCTTTAAATGTAACAAATATTATGGAACAGACATAGTACATAATTGTATATATTTTATGTGTCTATTTATCTAACTATATTTATGATCAATTTTGGGTTCTCTTTGTGTATTGTGAATCAGAATTATCCATTTATTCGTATTTCGTTTATGCATCCATATATTTATCCAGTAAAATATTTTTTCTTTTCCGAGGACAATTTGAACTGTATGTGCGAAATTTTTACGAAAATGTGTTTACCTTCTTAGTTCTCAACAACATTGGAAGAATCTAAATAGCTTTACGCAAATATTTCTATAACATGCACAAATATTTGCATAGATAATGTGCATTCAGGCAGTACATTCTCAGGTAGACATATTTTGTTGCAAAACAACAGACAAGGATGAGGTGTATAGCTTTATACTCGTCCCTTCTTGTTGGTGAACGATATGCCACAACTGCTTGGAGGTGACGTCATGTGTAAACGCGTAGGTCATTGGTGTTAGCTCACGTGACTATGAATTTTCCGAGTTTGTAGGACCTTCCACCTGTGTCAAAAGCATTTTAGTCGTAATTCACTAAGCTTTTTGCTTCGATGTGGCACAAGGCCGTATGAATGGAGCACCCCATGAGATTCGAACAGGTTTGCTAGTCTTGCTTGCCAATCATTAAACCACCTGAGCCGCCCGAAAGCTGCGTTTTAGTACTCTTGCTTTAAAGCCAAAACGTTTTTTTTTTAAATTTAGAGTGGGATGTCTAATTCTTTATAAGTATCGGTTTTAATACGTGAGGTCTTTTGTATATTTTTGAGAATTAAACTTTAATGTATAGGTAGAAAAGAAAAGTTAATTTTTGCGATTCTTCCATCGAACCAAACTATGAAGAATGGACAGAAAAACAAAACGAACCAAAAACAAAGCAAAAAAACCCCCAAAATAGACACTAATTAATAATTAATCAATTCAGCACAAGACCAAAATTATGAGATAGCACCTCACACGAGCAGTATCCTTTATTGTTCGGATCCCAGTATTAATTAAGTTCTTTGTTTGCCCAGTCGGTTGAGGCTGTAGAATAAACAAACTGCACCTCTGCATAGGGGTAAGACCCCCACCAACGAGTGTTCGGGATATGACACTAAACAATCTAATAGTTAGGTTCCAGTGATGCAGGAGCTTTGGGGAATGCAGAGCACCTCTTCATTACCATTGCTCCCAGGTCCACTCTGGCCCAGAGTGGTAACACCTAATAGGACCCTATCGATGGGTTGAATAAAACTAATCTGCGTACTTAAGCTAGACTAAATTACTTGAAATAGCACTGTTTTGATATCTAAACTGCGTACTTATGCTAAACTGAATTGCTTGAAATAGTACTGTTTTGACATGTAAACTGAGAACTTATGCTAACTGAACATTATTTTAGACATTAACACTGTGCTACGCTAAATTGAATTATTCGAAAGAATTGTTTTGACATTTAACTGTATGGACAAAAACTGTACTTATGTGACACTATGAGTTGGATATATGCACATACATGTATACACACATGTGTGTGTGTGTGTGCACCCATACATGTGTGCGTGTGTGTGTATATATATACGCCCACGCACATGTGTGTGGACCCACACGCTCACCCACACACACCCACACACACATATATATGTGACAAGATGAGTTAGATTCGGCCTGGGTATCAAATTTCAAATGTTAGGAAAACCCATTAACTAGATTAAGGAAATCTAGTTAAGAATATGTTTATTCATATGGCCACGGGTGTGGATAAGTGTTAAGTACTTGTCGGGTACTGGTAAAAAACTTAGAAGGGTCTGAATTTAATGTCCCTGTATCGGAGACAGCCAAGCTAGGAAATATTTTTATATCCAGTTTTTTTAAAGAGAGAAATGGCCCCCCAAAAAGTTATGGGTTTATTCGTGGGTGTCCCTTGGCCGAAAATAATAATAAAACATTCTGTATATATACACTGTATATATACACCTGTATATTATACAGGTGCGTTTTGGGTCATTGCAGTTAGACTTAGTTTGGGTTCGAGGAAAGTTGATTAGGTCAGAACAAAGAACAACGAACAGCGACATTACCAGCCGGACCGAGTTAGTTAAGATAATCTTTTGCCAGCCGAAACTCAGCCTAGAACTAATTATTCAAAAAGTGTTACACGCTCTTGGCGTTCTAACCACAAAGTTGTTATGTTTTTTCTTTTCCCTGTGAACCTACCTCTTGCTCGATCCGGCCACACTTAAGTTCTCGACGTGGGGTTAGTAACTTATGCAATGAGCTGCCAGAGATGGGTATTCTCACACTTATACTAAACTGAATTGTGTGATTTTTTTTATTAAACTGAATAGCTTGAAATAGAAATGATTTTGACAATTAATCAGTATACTCATGCTAAACTGAATTGTTTTAAATAGAACTGATTATTTACATTAAAATGGATGTGGCATTAAATAACCTACAAAGGTTGATATGCCCTAAAACCCAAACAACCAACCAAGCTCTTCGTTTTCCAGATACCATCACCGGCGATATATATAAATAGTTGCAAAATAATTTTTCTCCATATTTCATGAAACTGTGTCCTGGGTATAAGATTAAGCTGGGAAGTGCCCGTTGTGTAATGGTTATCGTCGTAGGAAATGGACCCGGCGACACGAGTTCCAATCCTGGACGAGACTGATTGCATTTCACATAGCACTAATACCCTTGGGAAAGGTATGAATCCAATTATTCTCCCTCCAGCTATGGGTAAATAGTAGGGCAGACTAGGTTCTTCAGCCTTGGCGAGGCAACTAGTCTAGGAGAAGGAAAACTCTGAATTCAAACCTGTTAAACTCTGCTTAAAAAATTGACCTTGTGTCATATCCTGCCCGAGCGGTGGGGTTGGGTAAATATGATAACACTAAGCTGAAATCAGTAGTGAGGCTCGAATTCTGGAGCTTTGAGGAGCGTAGAGTGACACTGTTGTATCTATTATTTCCAGATCCACCCTGATCCGGATTAGTGTCCCATGTACAGGTCAAATAGAGCTATTTGAAAATTGTTAGATAGGAATACTTGAAACCATATAAATGTATGCAAATTATATTTATTAAGAATAATTATGTGAAACAGTAATTGTTTACAAATAATTGTAATCATTAGTTACTTAAAACTATGTAATTGCATGTAAAATAAAAAAAATCTGTTTTTGGAATAAAATAAGCCAACAAGGGTTGACATGCTAAGAAACCAACCGACTAACCAACGTTCGTGAAACTAAATTAACAACAATATAACCGTTTCCTATAATAATTTAGTTAGCGTTGTATAATGAATAACGTTTCAGCAAAATATAAAAATATATACATAATGCTGAAGCTTATGCACGAATAACATAAAATTTTGAAAGCTGTTGAATATCAATCGTTAATTAGTGGACCTGCCTGACGAGCAGTGACGTAATTATGGGATTCTAAAAAGAAGAGGGAGATTTTCGTGAGATACAAATCTGCCGAGCGAGGCTAAGCGTAACTCATCTCGTTCTGAATAGGCTGTGTGCCATTTTACTACAAACTCACAGTGTGTTATTTGGTTTACGAATACGCTGCGACAAAACTGGAACACAACAAAAGCAAAAAATTATTTACTTATTGTCTGCTTTGATATATAAGATCCTTACCAACAAAACACAGACACTAGTCGATCATCCAATGACATTGATTTTTTTCCGGTCGTAATAACCACTGCGGTTGTGATAAAAAAAAATTGCTAATGTGTTACACGATAGTTAATCTTAATTTGCTGTGAATTTTCTTTTTCCGCAATTCTCAAACGCAAAGCAGCCTCTTTCTTTATGTATTTCTATCAGTTTGGTTGTAAAGTGACGCTTATCTTTATACATTTTCCTTTCATTTGGGTTAAGATCTGAAGAAAATGTTGGCCAGTCATTACAACTGTATATATATCTTATGTACTAAATGTAACAAATATTATGGGACAGAGATAGTACATTCTTTTAAATACAAGAGACATTTAATAAATATGGGGAAATTCTTTTCGAAAAAAGCAAAATAAATTTCTTATACAGAATTATTTTTCTATAAATGTAAACTTTGCATTGTTTGGGTTAGATTTATAACAAAAATTATTTTAATCTAGCAAAAATATTTACTTTACGGCTATTGAAAATGGCGGAAAATCAAACAATTCTCTAGGCTTGTCCAGAAATCTGTTATCTAATTTTAGGCGACTGACAAGCGCAAGCCATGTGAAATTTACAGATAAATATATGATAAGTACGGAGAAGCATGTTTTAGTCAAAAAGTGTTCACAAATAGGCTAAATATGGGTTTGACCCTCCTGTGGAATTGACAGTCTATAGCATGGAAACACACTGACTCACTGGTAAAGAAAAAATTCCCGATGCAGCGGTCAGTAAAGAAGATCATGCTGACAGTTTTCTGGGACATGAAAGGAACCATCACTATTGGTTTCCTTGAAAAAGATGTGACTACACAATACTTCCTATTGTCGACTCCTTAGGGAAAATTCTCTCTATTTATTGAATGACTATTACATGTGTTTTAATTGTTTTACTCTGTCCAAACTTACGAGCCTAGCTCCCAATGACTTTTTCTTCTGAATGGAAAATTCATCTCAAGAGTAAGATTTTGAGGAGGTGGAGGTCATTTATACAATAGCGCAGGTTTTAGCTGTTGTGATCTCATCAATAAAGCTGACACATTTACGGTTATCAGTACACACACACACACACACACCGACTAGCGACCAATTTTTGAAAAAAAATCAGTTATCAGGGTGGGGGTCCTCGTGATGTAATGGTTAAAGTGCTGAACTGCGGAATCGTAGTACGCGAGTTCGAACTCCAGTCGACCGATTATGTTCACTTTCGGACAAATACCCTTGGGAAAGGTATGAACCCTCTTATCCCCCCAGCTGTGGGTCAAAAAGCATCATTGCTGCTCTTCTTGAAGGATGGCTTTGACATTAAATAGCCCACGAAAGTTGATAGGCCACTAAAACAAAGAAACCAAACCAATCAGTTGTTATCCTGTTATCAGAGAGATTCGACTTGTTTTATTCTCCCTTAACGAACTCACAGTTACCCTTTATAAAGATGGTTTATAAAGACTTAAAAAAACTAGCGATATTAAAAGTTTCTGAGGTGATTAGACTAATGAACAACTTATTGAAACAAGTGTGTTTAATGCCAAGGAGAAAACGTTTCATTCATTGATCATTTCTCTCTCGGTGAATACAGCTTCAGTCACAATACTTTTTTTAACACGTCTCGTAAGAAATAAGTAAGTAAAGTTGGCGACCTTAGTTGAGGGTAACCCGAAGGCTCTCTTTTTCAATAGCTACTACACCGAGGTGTAGGGGAGGGCGTTACTATATTCCCTGGATTATTCCACTTTACCCTTCATCCGTACCTAATAATGCTGGGTGTTAAGCAAGGTGGAATCAAGTACCATTTTTTGAGTCTTTGGTATGACTCGACCTGGGATTGAACCCCTGTCTCCTGAACCATTCCCAAACACTACTCATTAGGCCAATAACGATTAAGAATTATTTACCAGGCGGTATACTGGCAAAAGTTGCCATCTACTTGATGTCAGAAGTAATATATACCCGATCGAAAGTTCAATGGCAAAACAAAGTTCTTGGTTGCGTAATATCAAACGAGTTGTGATGTGTTAGCCGTAGGGGTTGCGTAATTGTGTGCAAATGGAGTTTGTTGGTCTGCTGCACAATTTGATGTATCTACGCAAGGATGAGAATAGATCATACTTGTACGACGTGCGCAGTCCAATAAGAAGAAACTGTAAATCTTACTGTTAAAAGATGAATGGCCACTACCTAGTTAATGGCTGAGGTGACATCTAAGGTTATTTCGTTTGGAATGAGCTTCTGATGTTACTTTGAGGTGTGATAATATGAATTACATATTAATCTCCAAAGGTGCTCGACAAAAGGTTTTCTAATAGGAAAGAAGCTGCCACGCTTTTAAGAATTGTGGAAAGAAGGCGACATAGAGCAAATTAAGAATAATTGTCGTGTAACACATTAGATTAGATTCCTATTGCTTATCTCCCTTAGAAGCCCCTTGCGTCTTAGAGTACACTTTTAGTTTCGTCTCCGGAAGATTATTTCCGGTTTCATTCCCTTATTGAATAAAATGACCGGGGCTTCGTTGCCCGCAGCAGCTGTCTCAATCCTTCCTGATAAGCCAGGTATTTCGAGCATCGTCAGTAAGAAACACTACTGTTCTCCTCTTGAAGCATAGAACAACCGTAATTATTTAATATTTCGTTGTATTTCCCTTTAGTGTAGTATATTTATTTTCTTATACCTTTTTAGAACGTGTTAGCCTTAATTTCGTTTCACTCGTTTACTCGACTCTTACTTGAATACAATTTCTATTCTTCACATCCGTGAGTTATTTTTACTTTAAATAACCCCTTTTATCGAAGGACTGTGTTTATTTAACCCACAACTCCTTAAGTCATTTGAGGCTTCCAGCCCCTGCCAACATTTCTATACATTGTTCCATACACGTGTTTGTGAAACTGTACTTTATTTATTTTTATTTTTTTCCTTTCTTTCTGTGTCTTAATTACTGAAAGGCGTTTAGCTCACTGTCTAGTCAATGCACGCTCTTTTTGAAACGGACACATGTCACCGGGATGGTACATTAACGTTGATAAGGAAGAAAACTTTAGGAATTGATTGCAAGGATTTAATCACAATGAAATGAATCATCCCTGGAAATACAAGGGACTGAACTCACAAGTTAACAGGATTTATCTAGAATTACCAATTAGAATCAAATACCACAGTCAATACACTCTCTTTGATCTACCACATAATCTGGTCTAAACCCAATTAAAAATGACTGCTGAAATAAAAAATATATATCTTGGGACTAGATAAATGCCTCTCAAATTTGTCCTCAGAGAACCTTTTGGAGTTGTTTTTGGTGGGGTCTACAGGGGGTGAATTTACTTGTTTGCATTCATAAATCCCTTTAAGCAGAAAAACAAAAATCGCTTGATCATGTAGATTAGTTGCCAGATAACGTACATCTAGAAAATGTCTGACTGGTTATGATGGCCACTAGTGATGTGTCATTCATATCCGATCCGTTCAAAACATTTAAATGAACGAACGAAGTTTCCTTAGTGCTTCCTTAGCAGGTCAAGGGACCTAAGATGTACTTTATTTTCTTTGGTATGTGACAGAGGGCTAAGGGCCTACTGACCCAAATCTTTTCCTTTGCAATGTACACATGCGAATTCCCTTGTAATTTAAGAAGGCATAGGAAATGGTGATTATAAAAAGCTGTGTTACGTGTCAGAGAATCAGTCTTCCAGTTTCCAGCTGTGGCTGACTGCTGTGTGCGGGCTGAGACGAACGCAATATACCATCTTCCCGGGTGCGCCCGGGCGGGTGGTATTGAGCGTTTTGTTTACTTCGTCTCGTCTTAGGGGGGCGTCTCATCAGGCATACTTAATATACAGGGCTAAGTTCAAAACTCCTGAGGCACCCAATATGAGAAATACCGAAGGGACCTAGCATTTTTGGTCTGATCGCACGTGAGTCTCAATTCGTGTGTGGCACCTCATTAAATAATAACCTTGTGCCTCATTCTGACTTGGTGAGAAATCAGTTAAATACCGCATTCCAGTTTCCACCTCAGCAGTCCGATCAGTGCTCAACCCGCTAGAGAGACTTACCCTAGGTGTCTGCAGACCTATCGGCGGGGCTGAGAATAAGCTATTGTATCCTCTACAAAGGGGTACGATACCTCCCTAAAAGTGTGTGATGAGTATGACACTAAACAACATATAGTGGTGAGGATCCAGTTCTCGAACTGAGAAGTGAAGAGTAAATCTTTATTGCCATTACTCCCAGGTCCACTCTAACTTGCGGTTATAATATCTGTTAGGGAATCATCTGTGGGTTAAATAGATCACTTTGAAAATTATTTGCTTTTGTAATGATTACTGGATATCAAATAACTGTGTGTACAAAAAACTTCAGAAACTACACAAAAAAATGTAAATATAAACGTACAATGAATGCAATTCTCTAACCTGTTGGCATAAATTAACCCTAGATGAGTTGACATGCCATAAAAATCAATATGTAACTCAATCTAGGTCTTGAGAGAAATACATAAGTGTTGTTAAGAACCATATATTTACTTAACAGTGAAAGTAAAAACAGGAGCCAGGGAGCATAACAGTCGGCAGCAACACCTTAGAAACGATGGATAACTCTCTGAAAGAAAACAAGGTAGTTGCTAGTGAAACGAAAAATCTAAGTCAAGCAGTAGTGTAAGATGAAAATCCAGTGTTAAGAAAGCTCTTTGTCAAGACGGAGCGAAACCGGGAAGGAGACAGAAAAAATATCTCGACCCCGTGATAAAGACATTATTATCCAGCTGCGTACTTAATATGTTATTGGGGGGTTAGCCCTTGTCAGACTGAACCATTAGTTTCCGCCATTACACCCGAGAAGGATGCATTCTAATAATGTAAACAGGCGAATGAGAAAGGTAGTTGACACAAAGAATTGTTTGATTGATTGATTGATTTTAACGGCATGTCAATCCGTCTCGGGTTACTTTATGCCAAAAGTTGCGTTTATTGTATATTTATATTTACTTATTTGTGTAGCTGTTTCTTAAGAGTCTTTTGCACACTATTATATATCAAGTATTCCAATCAAATACAAATAATTTGCACCTCGTTGTATGGTTTCAATTATTCCTATCATATGCTACTAATCATATGATTCAAAGAAATTCTTTCGATTCAGTAATAGTCATTTGTTTACAAACATTTTTATGGTTTCAAATTACTAATAATAATCCTTTGTAAACAATTATAGGTTGAAGTAGTAAGTAAAGTTAGCGACTATAGTCGAGGGTGACCCGAAGGCTCCCTTTTCGATAGCTAATACACCAAGGTGTAGGGGAGGGCGCTACTCCATTCCCTGGATTGCTCCACTTTACCCTTGAACCGTACCTTATAATGCTGAGCGTTAAGCAAGGTGGTATCAAGTTCCATTTTTAAAGTCTTTGGTATGACTCGACCTGGGATTGAACCCAGGTCTCCCGGGCCATTGGCGAAGTTGAAGTAACCATTCTTAACACAAGTAATTTATAGTCATTTGGCATCAATGCAAATAATATCTTTAAAAATTTTATTTGACCCATAAATGGGATCCTAACAGGTACTTCCACTCGAGGTCAAATGGTAATGGTGGAGTACTCCACATTCAAGAACTGTTGAACAGTTGAGTTGGTTTGGTTTGGTTTGGTTGAGTTTTATGGCACACCAACACTTGTAAATCATTCAATACCTAATCCTCTTTATACATTTATATTAAATATATATGATTTACTTTGGTTGGGTTTTATGGCATATCAACCATTGTAGGTTATTTAACGCCAAATCCTCTTTATACATATCTATTAAACATATTTTTTAGTAAACACATTTTGTAGATGATTTTGTAAAATGAGCCTGAGCTTATTTTGATTTTTTGCACATAGTTAAATGGTTTCAAGTATTTCTATCTAACATGAATAATTCTATTAGTGGGTAGAGTGTTTGCCAATAGCCCGTGAGATGGGGGTGATGGTTTCAATCCCAGGTCGAGTCATACCAAAGACTCAAAAAATGGTACTTGAAACCTTGCTTAACACTCAGCATTATAAGGTACAGATTAAGGGTAGTAGCTATGGAAAAGGGAGCCTCCGGATTGCCTTCGACTTCGGTTACCAACTTTACTACTAATGATATGTTTGCACCCAGTATAACGACGTAACAGTTTAACATCAGTTATTTATTTGCACACATTTAAATGCATATACATATATATTTTGTAAGTGAATAGTTGGAAGGTAATTTCATTTTTAAATGTTAAAACTAATTTGTTTGCACTCTAGTATTGCTATTGTTTCTACACAGTTAAATGAATTCAATGACAGATATCTAACACTTATAATTCTATTCATTATTCATCATGTTTTCATACAGTGAAATGGTTACAAGTATTGCTATTTAACACTAATTATTCTATTCAAGACTATTCATTCATTTACGCACAGTCAAATGGTTCTAAGTACTACTATGCAATACCAATTATTTTATTTAAGCACACCGTTAAATAGTTTCAAGTATTGCTATTTAACTCTTATAATTCTCTTCAACATTACTTATTGGCCCGCACACAATTAAATGGTTCCAAGTATTGGTATGTATCACTAGACAGTCAATTAGACAGTCAATTGTTTACACATAGTCAAATGATCAAACAGTTATATTTCTAACAATTCAATTTAACATAAGTCATTTGTTTGTACACAGTTAAGATGTCAAGCATTTCCCATAGATAGAACTCAATCTAGTGTTACAACTCTGACCCAGAGCGTACTTTGGAGCAATGGTAATGACGGGGTACTCCACATTCCCCAGAGCTCTAGGACTGGCGCCTCACCATCAGATGGTGGAGTGTTATGTCTAGGACACTCGTTGGGGGGGGGGGTCTTACTCCTCTGCAGATATGCAAGTTTAGTGTCATACTCAAGACACCCCCATTTTTAGGGGTCTTACTCTTCTACAGGGGATATATTTAGTATATTTCAGGCCTCAGCGACAGGGCGGTTAAACAAGGAGGAGAAATCTGCTCAAAGCAATAATCACAACGTGGGTGACCAGGTCCCTGATCGAATTCCAATCCTTCTCACATTATCGTCCGTTTACAGCTGTACATGGAGATGTCTCCGTAGGGTAGTGGGTACTATTTACCAACCCCTCCGCTCGGGCAGGATATGACACAAGGTCAGTTTTTAAGCGGAGTTTAACAGGTTTGAATTCAGAGTTTTCCTTCTCCTAGACTAGTTGCCTCACCAAGGCTGAAGAACCTAGTCCGTCCTACTATTTACCCATAGCTGGAGGGAGAATAAGGGGGTTCATACCTTTCCCAAGGGTATTTGCCCGAAAGTGAACGTAATAGCGCGACTGGAGTACGAACTCGCGTACTGCGATTCCGCAGTTCATCGCTTTAACCATTACACCACGAGGACACCAAATTTGGCGTTACCCGTAGGGTAGTGGGTAACGTGCTAGACTACTCTAGCGAGTTCGAATACAGGTCACGCTATAACATTCTCTTTCGGATTAATATCCTTGGGAAAGGCATAAAACCCCTTATCCTCCTATATATGGGTTAAATAGTACTAATACTGATCTTTCAAGAGGTTAGCTTTGTCATTAAAATAACCCACGAATGTTGATATACCAGTAAACAAAGAAACCTAACCAATATAAATTATCGTTTTTAGTATAATGAGTGATAGTATTTTGCTTGGGTTAGTTTCAACTTATCAGTAGATCAGACCACTGACATTAATGCCCACACTTAAAAAAATTAAATTAATTTTGACCTCATGATATAATCAAATTTAGCATATGCATTTTTTAATGTCGCCCCTTTCGATTCATGAGGACTTGATTGGGAATATTCTTTGCCTCCACAATCATAACCCTTAATGTATTTATTTACCGAACCCCTTCGCGACAGGCAGAACGCAGTACAAAGTTAATTTTTCAGCAGAGTAAAACTCGTTTAACAATTACGGTCTTCCAATGTATACAAGAGACAAAAATCTATCTTCCTAATCATTTTAAACTGGTAAACACTTCATACTTAGTTACAATATCAAAGTTTTAAGAGTCAATGTATCAGTAGAGATCAAAATCATTCTAAACATTATCTCAGATTTATTTAACCCACAGATCTATTTAACATTAACAGGTACTACCACAAGAGTGTTCCTTAGGGTAATGGCAAAAATGGGGAGACTCCACACAGTGTAACGCCCCCAGAACTGGAGCTTCACCACCAAATGAAGTTAAGTGTCATAACCAGGATATTTTGTATGTACTGCAAGCCATTTCCTTCTCCTGGATTTGTTGTCTAACCAAGCCTAAAGACACCGGTCTGCACAACTATTAACCAATAGCTGGAGGATGAACTGATGGATTCATGCATTTCCTAAGGGTATTAGCGCGAAGTGATACATAAACAGCCTCGTCCAGGTTTTGAACTAGGATTGCGAATTCCCTTTTTGATGATGATAACGGTTACGCTAAACAATGTTGACTAACGCACACACACACACACACACACATACACACACGTACATACACATGCACTTTCACACACACGCTCATAAACATGTATACACACATTCACAATCACTCTTTTTCTTTCTCTTTCTTTCTTTCTTTCTTTCTCACACACACATAAAACTACAGCCAAATGCACTTTACACGCAATCCAATAATAAGAAAAAAATGCATGTCGCATGTTGTTCGGTTGCTGTAGCTACGGAGAATGATACACGGGTAACCATTTCTCTAATGTTTGATATTGACCAACGATAAAATCTGGATAGAAAGCTCAGCTCTAGCATGCATTCTCCTGAGCCTCGTCTCTCCCGCGATCAGACCCCCACCTCTCATCTGTATCTGCTCTGCCTTTTCGGACAGTCTGACCCCAGTTAACTCGATCTTAGTCTTATAATTTCCAGCTGTCCGGTGAGATGTTGCAGGCTTTCATATCTCTTTTTGCAGGCGGCCTTGAAACTCAACGTCTTGCACCAGTGGCCAACTGTCCGTAGAGAAGGTCTTTTGGCAGCTTCGCTTCCTGCATGCGTCAGTAATGATCCAGTCATCGAAGGCATTGCTGACTCAACCGGGAGAATATGCCAGGAATTTCTCGCCCGTTTCAGGATATCAATGGATGAGAAATGGTTCCGTTGGTTCTATGAATGCACTTGAGACACAGAATGTAGAAAGCGTTCTTGGCAATAAAGTACACGTACAATATACAATACATGCATAATAGACTTATTTATGGTAGTAAATAAGAAAATTGATAAACTTTACACATTCTGTGCATTATTTTTTATTCAAGTTTAAACCTTATTATTTTAGTTTTCTCTACATTTTGCAATCAATATACGATTTTTTAATTTGGTGCAAGTCTACTCGCATAAAGGATTTTAAGCATCTTTCTCTAATAAAAAAATACGATAAGGCGTTTTTTAGGAAGTACAAGAAAGTCAAAATACAGGATGTAACTATACACAGTTGCTCTTTGAATGGGTATTGCTTTACAAAAAAATTAATGTATAAATCAATTGTAAGGGATATCGAAAGAAATAACGAAAAGGTTTATATTGAGGCTTGAGAACCTGAATGGAAAAAAATGCTTTAACAAAAGTCCAGAGTCTATCACTCCCTGTTATCTATCAGAGTGTCTTTCTTCTTGATGGATGATTTATCAACATCTTGATATCCATAATATCTGACATAAATGGAACAAATGCCCGTGGACCTTGTAAGAGAGCCCATTCAGCCTTTGATAGGTCTTACTTTTCATCCTGCTGTTTGTTGAGCCATCCTATTTATCAAGTGTATTGGGGTAACTAACTTTTCCTTTGATTACTCGATCATGCAGCAGATAGCACTAGGTAACATGGTACCAATATCACCCTTCGAGTACTCTGACTATATATATATATATATATATATATAAACAGCTAATTTATTATGACTGGTTTCGTTTTTTTTTTTTTTTGTTCAGTAGCATATCAACGTTCGTGGGTTATTTAATGCCACAGCCATCCTTGTAAAAGGACATCAAAGGTGCTATTTAATTGAGGGATAAAGGGGTTCATACCTCTCCGAAAATGAACATAATTGCTTGAGTGGAGTTTGAACTCGCTTATTACGATGTCGTAGTCCAGTTCGTTTGTCACTACGCCACGTGGAACTCCTGGAGGCAACATACCACAAAATAATTGCAGTACGGCCACCTGCCACCCATCTCGAAAACCATTCAAATTAGACGAACAAAATATGTGAGACACTGCTGGAGAAGTAAGGACGAACTCATAAGTAATGTTCTCCTATGGACCCCTTTACAAGGACGAGCAAGTGTTGGACGACCAGCTAGAACTTATCTACAACAGCTCTGTACGGACACAATATGTGGCCTGGAAGACCTGCCGAAAGCTATGGATGATAGAGACGAATGACGAGAGAGGGTTAGGGAAATCCGTGCTAGCGGCATGACATGATTATATATATATATATATATATATATATATATATATATATATATATACTGTTATACTTTGGGTTACGTCGTTTCGAGTTAAGTCGTTAAATGATTATTCGTCGTTTGTCAAAAAATATATATGGAAAATAAAAATCAAGTTTAAGTCATGTTATTCAACTTTACATCTGTCTGCTACAAATATTGAAGTCATAATATCACTAGAAAAGCGTTAAAAACACATGAAGTTTTGTAACTGTACAATACATAAGAATAAAAGTATATAAAATCATATCGACTAGTTTGTTTTTTTTTTATAAATAATGGTATCGAACAACAAAAGCCAGAATCAGCTGCTGATGCTGTCGATCCACAGCCATCTACGTCCGCAATGTAAATAAATAAATTCAATGTAAAAGTTGGTAAATTTAACATAAATATATGCAATTAGAATAATAACATAAATAACATAAATAACATAAATATATGCAATTAGAATAACATAAATAACATAAATAACATAAATATATGCAATTAGAATAATATATGCAATTAGAAGAAAATTCAAACCTGGTTAAATCATCATTAATTTATTTCGCCGGAGAATATCATTATACTCCCCGTTTCATCAGATGATGCACATGTGTAAATTGAGGTTGAAAAACAGCAAATATGGATTACAGTCTATATGTGTATGAAAAAAAGAAAGAAAAACCTATATAAATTTTAAATTCTCAGGCGAAAGTAAAGGGAGTTAAAACAATAAAGTGTTATAAAAATTAAGAAACCAGAAAAAGGGTGTTCCTGTGAATTAACCCATCATAATTTGAACATATGCTGACTGGATATATATATATATATATATATATATATATATATATATATATATATATATATATATATATATATATAAGAAAATGGAAATGAATCCGACAGTATGTCACTATAAAGTTATGAAAAAAAGAAGATATTCAGTAAGAAATGAACTCATTTTCTGAATACTTTGTTTTTTCATATTTACACACACACACACACACACACACACACACACACACACACACACACATATATATATATATATATATATATATATATATATATATATATATATATATATATAAGAATCTTATGGAGGGATAGATGTGGTATTTGGTGAAAGATAGAGTAGGTAACCTTGAAGGCAATTAATATAATCAAAAAAATGCATGGAGGAAATAAAAGTGATTCTTGCACAAAGTGAGGGGCAGCGAACTGGAAGTGCTTCTGATTACTGGATACCCCAATTTTACGGCCTTGTGCTAAATCTAAGGAAAAAAAGCTTAGTAAATTACGAAAATAAAGGTTCTCTTGTGTACGAGATAATTATAGGAAGAGACCCTTCTCTGAAGATCTAGTATCCCTTCGTTGCCATTACTCCCAGGCCCACTCTTATGCTATTACCAGTCAGGATCCTATCTACGAGCCAAATAGATGTTTGAAAATTATTCGTATTCAATAAGACTATGTGTAAAGAAAAAAAAACTCTTAAGAAGCAACTACTGCAAAAATGTAATTATGAATGGACAATGAACGCGATTAACTAATCTCTCGGGATAAAATACACCTAGAGGGGTTGACATATCGTTGAAATTGATAGATCAGTCATTCGGATAAAACGATGCATATATAACGGTACATAACGTGGATTATAGAAAAAAAAAGACAGAAAAATCCAAGCAACAAAACAACTAGACAGAAAAAAAACAAGACCAAGGCAGGAAATTTACTGATTTTTATTCAGAAAACACACAAAGAGATGAAATGACTAAAAATGCTCGGCTGCAGCTTCAAAGTAAGCAAATTCGAACTCCAGTCGCACTATTACGTTCACTTTTCGAATACCTGGGAAAGGTATTCCCTTATCCTCTTACCTAGCGAGGGGTTTCAAAATACCACAATTGTTCTTCGAAAAGAATGGTTTTTGTCATTAAATAACCCACCAAGATTGATATGCCATTGAATAAAAACATCAAACCAAAGCAAATAGAATTATTACTATTTGTTACTCTGTGTAACGGACATTCATTTTAGGTTTTTCCTTCTTTGAGATTTAAAAAAAAATTGGTATGATAGAAATTTAAATCATTCAGTGCACCGACGCCTTTATTGATTAGTTTCGTCTGTAAGATTAGCTAACTACCTTTAGCGTCTCGCGAAGTTGATTCCGTTAGTTATCGTGTAGTTTTTCAGACAAACCGTTTTTAGTACCAGTACACAACCTCGTGATTTATCAAAATCGACTTAAGGTATTTCATCTAAAAAAGGGGGAAAAATGAGTTGGAAAACTAACGGCAAAAGTAAGTAACGCGTCTATGATAAAACAAAAACAGACAATTATCTTTAGTTGAAAGGTTATTTGTTTGCTTTTTAATGGCATACAAACCTTCTTGGGTTGCTTAATGCCAAATACATCCTTCTAGAAGAACGGTAGTGGTACTATTTAACCCATAACTGGGAGGATAAGGGGTTCATACCTTTCCACGGCTATTTGCCCGAAAGTGAGTGCAATAGCATGATTGGAGTTCGAACTCGTTTACAACGATTCCGCAGTCTAGTGCTTTAACTATTACACCACAAGGATGGGGGGGGGTAGTTTCATAGCAGCTCAACCCTTGTAAGTTATTTAGTGCCAAATCCTGCTTATATATATATATATATATATATATATATATATATATATATATATATATATATATATATATATATATATATATATATATATATATATATATATAAGTTTTGAACGAAATAGTTTATTTTTAAAGGAGCCTGAGGTTATGAATTTGCACACAGTTAAATGGTTTCAAGTATTGCTATTTAACACTAATGATTCTATTTATCAAGTATTACTATTTAATTTAATACGAATCATCTGTTTGGACACAGTTAAATGGTTTCGAGTATTGTTATGTAATACTAACAATTCAATTTAACATCAGTCATTTGTTTGCAAACAGTTAAATGATTTTAAGTATAGAAAATTATGAAATATTTCTATTTGACCCATAGATGGGACCCTAACAGGTACTAATACACTGGATTAGAGTGAACCTGGGAGTAACGTCAATGAAAGGTTTCTCAATATTCAGTAGATCTCCTGGATGGGAGATTCGTCATGAGATGCACCTTCGTGTTATATCCCGGAGACTCGTTAGGGTATGGTCTTACCCTTCAGTAGACTCGCAATCGGTGTCTTATACAGCCATATCCGACAGTTCATTAAGTTAAATGGTCAGTTTTAAACCAGTTAAAAATGCTGTTAAGACATAAAAAGAAGAAAATAAGTTGAAAAATATATGTGTACTAGATGGCCGTGAAGCGTGCAAAAGAGTTTATTCGGTCTTTGACATGTTACTTTTCATCTCAATGTGTATCTAGCAAATATATTAATATGTAGGGTGCTGTTAAGGGAAACTGATTAAGTTGTCGATCATTAGACCATGCAGCAACCAACACTGCGTTACATGGTACCAATATCACTCTTCCAGTGACTTGACTATCTCTCTCTATATATATACATATATATATATATATATATATATATATATATATAAGGTATGCAGTTCATACATGGACCCTTCACCCCTGGTGGGTACATTGTTTGGTTTGGTTTCTTTCTTTTTTGGCATTTCAACTTTTTGGGTAGTTAATGCTAAAAACATCCTTGTAGAATCGTAGTGGTACTATTCAACCAATAATTTGGGGATAAGGGAGTTCATACCTTTTCCAAGGGTTGGAATCAGAAAGTGAATGTAATAGCTCAATATTCGTTCGATCTTGCTTTCTACGATGTCGCAGTCCAACACATTATCGATTACACCACGGGAACTTACTTCCCTCTTGTGATAGATATGAAAACTTGCGATAGATAGATAGATAGATAGATAGATCTGAGCGCTTAAAGTTATGATGTCTTCAGTCTAGACGACTGTTTAAGCGTCTAGACGAGATAGTAACAACTCTCCATGGATTTTTGATCAACAGTTTTTAGCGAAACACAGTATGGTGGAAGTGCGGCATTCTCTTAGATATCTAACTCTGAATAACTTTTCCTGTTTTCTAAACTGAAAATTCATATCAAGTCTAAAATCGGATGATGTAAAGAACATTTAAAGAAATACGATAATGCAGCTTCATGGATAGACAAAAAGACATATGACATGATCTCACGAATATGGATTATAGAATGGTTAAAAATGTTCAAAATCTCTGAGAAATTCGTAAACTTCATCATGAGAGCTGAAAAAGCAGTTTTGGAGGTTCTTCGACCAATGAAAAACTCGCTAGAAAAAAAGAATATGTAATGTGAACGAGACTATTTTAAAGAAAATAAACGTTTCATGCGTTGTTCAATTATGTCTTGGTAAATATCGCTTCAGTGTCGGTGTTTTTTTTTAAACAGATCTCGTATTCAAATATTTTTTTATTTCTATTAAGTACTAACAAATAATACTTATATAGTAATTGATTACACCATTAGCCGAGTGGGTAGAGTGTTTGTCAATGGCCCAGGAGACCGGGGTTCAATCTCAGGTCGAGCCATACTAAAAACTCAAAAAATGGTACTTGATACCTCATTGTTTAACACTCAGCATTGAAAGGTTTGTGTCAAGGGTAAAGTTGATCAATCCAGGGAAATGAATAGCGCCCACCCCTTCAACTCGGAGTAGTAGCTTTGGAAAACGGAGCCTTCGTGTCGCCATCGACTACGGTCACCAACTTTACAGTATTTATGAGCAATAAAAGGCATGTTTTACAAGGCTAGATTTTGGGTTGCTGTTCATTGCAACATATTGTTATACGCTACTTGTATAACCTCAGTCTTCGATGACTAGCCTTGTGTAATGTGTGTGCATTAAATTTGACATTGCATCAGCTGTCTACGAAGTCATTCGGTACAAGATTTAGGAAGAATAAGTGGAAATTTGTATCAGATGTCGAGGGATGGATCACGGAAGGTCATTAGGTATATACGAAAGTCGACTGAAAAGTTCATAGACTGATCAAGATACTCTGATGGAACATAACCAAATGGAAACTAATTACTGTGAGAGTTAATTGCATCAATAATTTCATTATCTAGTTTTGGTCAGGTCGCCAGTTTTTCAGTTAGCTGTTTAAGTTAACTAAGATCTTTGAGTGGATATGTAAGTCAAATTGGAAAGTTCAAGCGCGTACATCAGCTCCCAGGATAGGGAATACCTGTCATCTCAACACAAGAAGACAAAAAGTAAACAAAATAGATTCATGTTTTGTCATAGGTTTGACTGAGGAAATAAAGAACAGTGAAAAATTGGGGACACATGTGAAATGATGCAATAATTTTGTGAAATGACATCACACTAACGATATCCTGAATTTAGATATATAAAAATCAGCGAATTTTGAAAAAGTCATCAGTTGGAGTTCAGTTAAAAGCAGTTGGAGAAGTCAATTGGAGTTAGACGTCAGTCGGGTCGTGGAGGGT
The DNA here is from genome assembly GCA_963585895.1 of Sepioteuthis lessoniana. Lineage (NCBI taxonomy): Eukaryota > Metazoa > Mollusca > Cephalopoda > Myopsida > Loliginidae > Sepioteuthis > Sepioteuthis lessoniana. The sequence goes on along the minus strand of OY757921.1, from coordinate 44,232,373 downwards.
GTCTCTTTGTATCTCTGTTCATAGACCCTTACAAGCTCTCTCTCTCTCTCTCTCTCTCTCTCTCTCGTGCTTCGACGTATGGATAATAAACATCTTCATATCTGAAATGACTGAGTCGCTAAGTGTTTGAAGAAGTGAAACATCTATTGGTGTTCGAGATGGTGCTATGGTGTTACACTTATCACAAATGTTACCGACCATCCATAATATTACAAGCGATGGCATTACATCTGGGATCGGCGACCGCCATTGTATCATACAAATGTTTATTTTTCTACACGGTCCTCCTTGCGTCTGCATGCTTTTTCAATTAGTGTTTCAATGGTTGGATTCCATTGGTCAAAAAGGTTAATAACATCAGATATGACGTCATCATATGAACTTTTCAGCCGATGAATTGTTCGGCCCCTCCGTAGAGATAGTCACTCAGAAAGACCCCTGTAATTGCTAAAGGGTTGGATTGCAGCCTTGAAGTTAGCGCGTTCAAACTCAAGTCGCGCCATTACATTCACTTTCGGATTAATATCCTTGGAAAAAAGTATGTACTCTCTTATTCTCCAGCTATGGTTTAAATAGTACTACTGCTGTTCTTCTACAAGGATGGTTTTGGCATTAAATAAACCATGAATTTTGATATGCAAACACAAAGAAACGAGTACAGTAAGTGAAAGTAAAGGAAAGTGAAAAACTGGAAGTGAAAAAATTATGGAACATGAAAGAAACAGTCACACCAGTCATAGTAAGAAATCTTGGAGCAATTTCAAAAAACTTGGAAAAAGGAATTAAGGAACTGGAGATTAGACCAAGAATTCAGTTTGTTCAGAACACAGCGCTGTAGAAATCAACTAAACTTCACTGAAAACTACCAGTTAATAGTAGTGTGAAAAAAATCATACAGAGATAAATAATAATAATAATAATAATAATAATAATAATAATAATAATAATAATAATAATTCTTATCAGTTTTTCACACCAGCGTTACCAGGTGGTCTTTCATTGAAGTCTGAGTGGCAGCAAGTCTCCTCAAGTCTTCAGGACTCTTCTGAATATTCTAACCAATATCAACAATGATGTAGTCTATATGGTTTCGATCCTTCGTCTGTTCTCAAATTCCACCAGTCATTTTTTAAGTCTTTAGGAAACGAATTAACCATTATTAGTATTAGTAGTAGTAGTAGTTGTATACTTCGTGTGAGTTTTTCTTACTTGCTATAACGGGCGGTTTTTTTTACAAAAGTCTAAGTGACAAAAAGTCTTCTCAGATATCCAGCATTCTTCTAAATATCCAAGCTGATTTTAAAAGACTGTGGTCTGAATTATCTCCATTCTTCTTCGGTTCACCAGTTCACCACAATCTTTTTCATATTCTTGGGTGTCATTTAAAGGGCTTCTACAACAATTGTTGTCACCCTCAACTTCAGGTTCTACAGCTTCTTATATTTGTAGATATTTGTAGTTTTCTTTTCCTCCAAGATTTCTAATCATTTTCTAATTGGGTAGTCCAATTTCTAACGATTTTTCTATTTTCTTTTTATTTCCTGTTAAGCCTAGTGCATTTTTCAATTCTACATTCCATTCCTATATCTTGACTGTTGATACTAATATTTTATATAAGGGTTTCTCGTTCTTTTTCATTTTTGCCAAATATCTTAATACCATTCATATACATGAGGTGGTTTGCTGTGACTTGTAAATTTGTTGCCTCCTGTACATTTTCTTAGTATATAATTAAGTGGCATCATTTCTCTAACAAATAGAAGTGGCGAGAATGAGTCTCCTTGGAAAAAACCTTTTTGAGTTTTTACTTCTAGTGAGGTTTGTTTTGCTTGGATTCGTTTGGTTTGGTTTTATGGCATATCAACCATTATAGGTTATTTAATGCTAAATCCATTTTTATACAAATAAACAGTTCTATTTCAAATAATTCAGTTTAGCATAAATACACTGTTTAAAGGTCAAAACAGTTATATTTCAAACTATTCAGTTTAGTCAACAAAGTTAAAGGGTTCTAAGTGTGGCTATATATCACTAACAATTCAATTAAACATCAGTTATTTATTTACACACAGTTAATGTCAAAATAGTTCTATTTCCAACAATTCCGTTTATGATAAGTACATAGTTTAGTTCTATCTGACCAATTGATAGGACCCTCTCAGATGGTACCACTCCAGACCAGAGTGGACCTGGGTACGATGGCAATGAAGGGTTACTCCCCATTCTCCAAAGCTCCGGCATTTCTGGAGCCTTACTATGAGATTGTTTAGTATCATATCCAGGACATTCGTTGGGGGAGTCTTACCCCACTGCAGAGAAGCAGTCTGTGTATTCTACAGCCCAAGCCGACTGGGCCAAATGAGGTTTGTGTTCCTGACCCTAATTCCCCTCTCCAGTTCTCCATAACTCTCTAGGTGAAGTTTACGACTTGCTCTGATATTTGGACCATGTTTGTGGAATTATGTCATATATCTTTTTGTCGTCAATCCATACCATGGTTACATTCTTCCTCTTTGTTTTTACTTTTTTTAGAATGTGTTAGTCTATATGATTATTGGTCATTTTTTCCCCAAGTTTCTATACGACATCATTTCTGTTCTTCTGGAAATAGCCAGCAGCTTTCAAGCGAGAAATAGATTTCTTCTCTTATTTATGTGATGGTTCTTTTATTTTAGGAGGAGATTGTGTATCTGTATCAGGTTAGTCTTTCCTTTTTCTCATCTACTCAAGTATTCTTGCATCTTATAGTCCCTTATGTAGTTGCTGGGCTAATCTTTCATTGATAGAGGGGAATCTTTTGAATCAGAATCCACGCTTCTCAACTTGTCCTGATGAGTTCCAATTTACTACTTTCTTAAGTATTACTTTTAGGGATTCAAGATGTAGTTCAGCTTCAGGACCTTTTTCAATTCCTTGCAACTGAAAGGGCTGGAGCTGTACCTCCCTTGACTGTCGTATGGTAACACCGCTTGGCTAGATAATGAAATAAAATAAAATAAGAAAATAAGAAAGACGGAACATTCAGGTCGCATATTTTCCGGGTCTCTACCTTTCTTCACACGTGGATTGATATAATATCTATTATTATAAGGAGCGACATTCAAGAGAGAGAGAGAGAGAGAGAGAGAGAGAGAGAGAGAGAGAGAGAGAGAGAGAGAGAGAGAGAGAGATTGAGTTAAAAGAACTTTATTAATAACAACAGGATTTCGGAATAGACAAGGAGAAAAGGAAAGTAAGGCAAATTAACTAGATATCACAATTAGGGATGCTTAATGAGCATAAGTTTTACAAAAGGGGAAAAATAGAATACTTAGATGGACTGGCTGTTCGCGTTGTTGAATTTAAATATACATTTTAATTTCTTCTTTCTTCTCTCTCTTTTTATCTTTTTATTTTCTCTTTTTCTTTTCTTCATATTCTCCTGGCTTAATAGCTTGTTCTTGAAGAGATAATGTCTTTTAGTTGCTCGTTGGTAGTGTTCTCTAGCTTGGTTCAGGCTCAGCAGTGGGAGGAGTTTGATGAACAAGCTACCTTTCTTCCGTTTTTGCTATTTTTTCATAATACCCAGAATTATATTTTACACTGTCATTTTAGTGTATAAAACACTGTACTCCAAGAGTCAGCCAAAGAAATCTGGTGAATAAGTTATCTTCTGTTTTTGCAATTTTTCTCCATAATAGCCTGAATTGTGGTATGAGTTTCCAACCCACCGTCATTCCAGTGCACAGAAGAGCTTACTTCATGAGTTCGTTATCTTCGCGCTTTTCCTCATCGTAGACTTTACTTCGGTTGTTGACTTTTATCACCCCTTTTTCTTTCCCTCCATAGTTTTTCTCGGGATTACTGGCGTTTTTTTTTTTTTTGTAAGCACGAACACATAAGTCCGTCTTCTCCTTTCAATCCATTTTCATCAACTATCACTTCTAGGAAAAAGTTTTCGAGTGGTCAAACTCGGTTGGCATTCCCACGATTTCTTTATTCTCTGATTGGCTGGTTTTATCCAATCAGAATTGTCCTCTGACTTTTAATAGTGTTGACGGTTCAGGTCATTTGGCTTCTGCTGCTATCTAACACACACTCACACACACACAGAGAGAGAGAGAGAGAGAGAGAGAGAGAGAGAGAGAATTGTGGGCGGGATTCCGTCTACCGTCCGTCACACTATACAGCCTTTCTGCTGTGTTGTTTCTGTTCCCATAGTTTAATCCAGGGAGGTTTTGTTTCAATTTTCTTCATGAATTCTCCACTGAATTTTGTAGTAAAGTTTTTTTTCTCGATATTTTGGAATATCCAGTTTTCGGTATAATTTATGTCTCCCTCCTTTAGTCTATATCTTTGGTTTATTTCTTACATATTGTATTGTCAATCTTTTTTTCAAAGCTGCTGTCGTTTTAGATTATTTCATTTCAATGTGACCTCGTATGTTTTCTTTTCTTTCGTACTTTCGAATGTCCTATCATTATTATTATTATTATTATTATTATTATTGTTGTTGTTGTTGTTGCTGTTGTTCTGTTTATGGTTATTTTGTTATTCTCATGAATATTTCTCTTCTTGCGAGTTTTTCACAACAGTTTTAACTGGTGTTCTTTTACTGAGTTTTGAGTAAGAGCAAGTCTCCAGGACTCCTCTGAGTATTCTAGTAGATCTCAACCGTGTTGTGGTCAATATAGTTTCGATTCTATCTCTGATTTCCAATTCCAAGTCCAAGTCCTTCGGAACAGTTTCACGCGCAACAACTACAACTGGTATCATCGACACCTGCATGTTCTACAGCTTTTCAGCTCTCTGGTAAGATCCATGTATATGTCTATCTTTTCATTTTCCCTTAGTGGTCCAGTGGAACAGCAAAATCCTCTTGATGATAAATTATTCCCAACTTCTTCTTCTTCTTCTTCTTCTTCTTCTTCTTCTTGTTATTATTTTGTTGTTGTTGTTACAATCATAGTCGAAGCAATCGGAAAAATCTCCAAGAACCTAGAAAAGACAATGAAGAAATTAGAAATCCGAGGAGAAACTGAGATCAGCAAGAAGTGTCCTAGAAAGTAGAGGAGACTTTCTGTCACTCAAACTTCATGGAAAATCACCTGTTATTACTGTTGTGAAAAACTTGCAATGGATTCTGAAATACGAACGAACTACAGCAGGAAGACCAGACCAAGTTTTAATTAACAAAAAAAAAAAAAAAAAAGAAAAAAAAGAAAAAAAAAAGAAATCTTGCTATCAAGTGGATTTTGCCATTCCGGAGGACCACAGATCGAAAATAAAATTTAAAAAAAAGCGGAAAGAAATACTATGATCTTCGCAGAGAACTAAAAAATATGCAGAAAAAACATGAGGGTGACGTTGATACCAATTGTAGTTGGTGCACGTAGAACGGTTTCCAAAGGCTTCGAAAAGAGACTGGAGGAATTGGAAAACAGAGGAAGTATCGAGACTATTCAGTCTACAGCTCTGTTAAGATCGGCTAGAATATTGAGAAGAGTTCTGAAAATCTAAGGAGACTTACTGTCACTTAGCCCCCGGTGAAATACCATCAGTTAAAGCAGGTGCAAAAAACTTGTAATAAGTAAAAAATGATAAGATTATTATGATCATAATAATTATCATTATAATTATTATTAGTTGCAATAATAATATTTATAATAATAATAATAATAACAATTATTATTATTATGATTAGTTGTTGCTGTTGTATTAGTAGTAGTAATAATAAGTAAAGTTGGCGACCTTACTCGAGGGTGACTCGAAGAATCCCTTTTCAATAGCTATTCCATTCCCTGGATTGCTCCACTTTACCCTTTATAATGCTGAGTGCTAAGCAAGGCAGCATCAAGTACCATTTTTTGAGTCTTTTGTATGACTCGACCTGAGATTGAACCCTGGTCTCCCGGACTATTGGCGAACACTCTACTCATTAGGCCAAAGGCCCGGTAGTGGTAATGATAATAATACTAACAGAAATCGAAAAGAGAGACAAATACTTGGACTTAGCTAGAGGACTGAAAAAGCTGTTGAATAGGAAGGTCAAAGTAATACCAGTTGGAGTCGGTGCTTTCAGAACAGCCCCCAGAAGTCTTGAGGAAATGGAGGTCAGTGGGAGAACCGAAATCATCCAGACCACAGCATTGCTGAGATCGACTAAAATACTCAGAAGAGTGCTGGAGGTCTGAGGAGACTTGCTGTCACTCAGAGCTCGGTGAAATCCCACTAGCTAATGTTAGTGTAAAAAACTCGCAAGGACCTGCCGAATAATGGATTGTCACAAAAGACAAAGAAAAGTCGAACTCAAGGTTTGAAGGACTGGATTCGCTCACAGATTGGGGTGAGTGTATTACTTCGGACTTTCCTTTGACACATGCGTCCGGCGCGAATTTTATGTTGCCAGATCCTAACATATCACCCTAGCTCTAAGAGTGTCAGCAAACTCGGAGCGCATCTCTCACTCAGGCCGCTTTCTCCGACCTTTCTTCGAAGGATTCCTCAAACCAACTCTTTTCACCACGAGTTCACCCCCTCTTTTTTTAGAAAACAGGAAGTGCTTATTTATTTCCTGTTTCTTTGTCCCCTTTTCCCCATGCGTTGTTTAGCCTTTTGCTTATTCAAGGTCATGAGGTCGCGAGGTCGCTTCGTTCAAAACCACGTTGACCTACTGGCCGGATAGGCTGATAGTTGGTGGGTGAACTGCTTCCTCCTTCCTGGTATTGTCACATAACTCATGTAGACGTGTACACACATATAAATACGCAGATACACATGCATATACGTACCTACACCTACTCATATGTCCACCGTGATATGTATATACAAATACATTTGCACACACATATATCTAACTCTGCACTACCATGCCAAAAGCCCACAGTGCTACAGTTAGTGTGCTTGGAAAAGTTACCTCAGGCTTAGAAAAGAAACTGAAGGAGTTGGATATCAGAGGAAGGCTCAAAATCATACAAGTCACAGCATTATCTAGAATCCTATTTACCAACCCCTCCGCTCGGGCAGGATATGACACAAGGTCAATTTTTAAGTGGAGTTTAACAGGTTTGAATTCAGAGTTTTCCTTCTCCTAGACTAGTTGCCTAACCAAGGCTGAAGAACCTAGTCTGTCCTACTATTTACCCATAGCTGGAGGGAGAATAATTGGATTCACACCTTTCCCAAGGGTATTAGTGCTATGTGAAATACAATCAGTCTCGTCCAGGATTTGAACTCGTGTCGCCGTGTTCATTTCCTACGACGATAACAATTACACCACGGGCACCACAGCATTATCTAGAATACTCAGAAGAGTTCTGGAGACCTAAGGAGACTTGCTGTTACTCAAACTCCAGTAAAAGCCCACAGCTAACGCTGGTGTGGAAAAACTTGCCAGGAATGAAATAATAATAATAATAATAATAATAATAATACGCAATAGAATAGCAAGTGTAGATTATGTAAAGATTGAGATGGAATTTTTTATCACATGGTAAGTGAATGCAGAAAACTAGCTCAAAAAAGAACGAAAATAGACACGACTAAATAGGAAGGTAATCCGGTTCTTCGGGACTTTGAAATACAAATGGATCACTCAATTCCGGCCAGAAAACCAGACCTAGTGTTGATCAACAAGAAAAAACAATCTGGTGGATTTTGCTGTTCCAGCGGACCAATGAAAGAAAGCGACAAGATTAACTAATACTTGGATCTTGCTTGAGAGCTGAAGAAAAAACCGTGGAACATGAAGGCGACGGTGATACCAATTGTAGTAGCGCGCTACGGTCAGTCCTAAAGAGCTTGAAAAAGAGACTGACAGAATAGGAAATCAGAGGAAGAATCGAGATCATCCAGACCACAGCATTGCTGAGATCGTGTGGAGGATGAGTAGGTCGTTTAATTCTCTCAAGGTTTTGTGAGAAACAAAACTTCGAGAGTCGTTCCACAATTTACAACACAATGAAAAGAACAATGCAAACAAAAGAAAATTCACAACATGATAACATACAACAGACAATTTTATATACTAACAACTGAACAAAAACAATACAAATGTAGAAAAAAAATGTTCGGAGATTATTTGTTAGGAATTTATGTGTATGTGGGAGGCTATACATATACTTTGTGAATGTAAGTGTGTGTTATTTGAACAGGAGTGCGTGTAAGTGAGCTGAGAAACTAAAAGGTACATAGCAGTGGTGTATTCGTCTGCTCGCTAGCTAAACGTGTGTATCTGTACGGTGAGGTGATTTTGAGATCCATGAAAAGTTCAGAATATTGCAGTGTGACAAATATACCAGTTTCATTATGGCAACGAATGTATTTTCCTAAGCTCCCATTTTAGGCTGCGTGTCTGAAATAGTATGTGGCGAAATATCTGAAACTATGTGTAACTCGCTGGGAAGAACTGAGAATGAGAGTGAAAGCTGTCACGTTGTCTTGAGCGATGGGAGAATGAGCTGTCGAAAGCGTAGAACATATGTAAGTAACCATGTCACGTGACGGGCTCCAAACGCAAGGTTTATTCTTGTGCGGGACAAAATAAAAATGCGAGCACGTTGTTTAAAAACCGACACGTGACTACTCTGTCCAATTAGGTTCCCGAAACTAATTTATTGGCGCCTTTGTTTCGGTAACAAGTCAGTCATGGATCCTATTTTTCTAGAATTTTTTTTGTTCCACGTGGTCCTCGTCGGCTATTTCAAAAATATAGCGGTGTAAATCTTATAATCGGCTCGAATGCTGAGAAGAGATCCGAGGAGCTGAGGAGACTTTCTGTTATTCAGACTTCAGTGAAAGACCACCAGCTAAAATTGGAATGAAAAACTCACAAGGAGTATAATATTAATAATACTCACACACACAAACACATTCATATATATATGTGTGTGTGTGTGTGTGTGTGTGTGTGTGTGTGTGTGTGTGTGTGTGTATACATGTATTTATCTGTGGAAAACTGGAAATACATTCGACAGTATGAAAATGTACAGAGATGAAAAAATGCAAGGTCTTCATCATCATCATGTCGCGCCGCCTGCGCGGATATCCCTGACCGTCTCTCGCCATTTCTCCCTATCATTCATCGCCTCCGGCAGGTCTTCAGGGTTACATCCCGTGTCCTCACATAGCTGCTGTATGTAAGTTCGTGCTGGTCGTCCCACTCTTGCACATCCATGTGTGGGGGTCCACAGGAGTACATCGCTTATGAGCTCGTCCTTGCTTCTCCAGCAGTGTCCTGCGTGTCTGGTTCGTCGAACTTGTATAGTTTTTGTGATGGGGGGCAAGTGTCCGTATAGTTGGAGTCTCGTGGGGTGTTGTCGCCAGGACTTGTTTAATACTGCTCTCAACATTCTTGTGTAATTTCCGTCCAGCCTCCTCTCCAGCCGCTTCGTAAGCGTCCATGTGGTGCATCCATATAGCAGTATCGACACAACCGCTGCCTGGAAGAAACTGCGTTTCATTTTATCAGTTAGGTCCGACTTCCATATGATCGAGAGCCTATCGATAGCTGTCCATGCCTTCGTCAGTCGTGTGTCGATGTCTTTCTCGGTTGATGAGACGCTGCTTCCTAGGTAGGTGAATTTGTCGACTAGTGTGGCAATGTTGCCCGTTTGGTTGTAACACATATATTCGGTTTTGTTTGCATTGACATGGAGGCCAATGCCAGCTGCGGCTCGTTCCAGACTATGCAGTAGTGTCTCTGCTTGATTAGGCGTATTCGCTAGTAACGCCAAGTCATCAGCGTAGTCGGCGTCCGTGATTGTTTTTGCGGGGTACCTTTTGCTTCTTCTCTTAGTCAGCTCGAAGCCATTTTCTCTGATTTTGTCGATCGAAGTCCTAAGCACATAGTCTAGACAGATGATAAAGAGGTACGGGGCTAGTGTGTCTCCTTGTAGTACTCCTGCAACAATGTCGAAGTATTCCGTGTCTCCATCTGGTGAACGTACTTTCACTTTGGTGTTTCTGTAGAGAATCATTATCGCTGCTACGGTTTCTTTTGGTAGGCCGTATGCTAGTAGGATTTGCTCCATCTTCCCTCTGTGTATGGAATCGAAGGCCTTGGTAAAGTCGACAAATAGTAATGTCGCCTGTAAGTTTTTTGCCCGAACGCCTTCCAGGATTCTACGGATGGTCAGTATTTGTGAGGTTGTGGATCTATTTCTCCGGAAGCCATTTTGGTTTTTCCTAAGGATGTTGTCTATTTTGGGTTCTATGCGGTTTCGTAGTAGGGCATTGTAGATTTTGGCTGCTATGGATGTAAGTGTTATCCCTCGGTAGTTCTTGGCTAGTCCGAGGTCGCCTTTTTTAGGGAATGGAAGGATGCATCCCTTCGTCCATCGTTCTATCCTATTTTGACTATAGACTGCGTTGCATTGTCGGAGCAGTATATCGTCGAATTGTCTCGTCTTCCACACTTCTGGGGGGATCTCGTCTAGCCCCGCCGCTTTCCTATTTTTAATTCTTCTGAGAACCGAGTCGAGTTCTTCTTTGGTGAAAGGACCTAGTTTTACGTCTAATTGCTTACTAATAATTCTGGTGATCGGTTCATCCGTTATTTCCGGTGGGTTTCCTAGTAGATTTTTGAAATGCTGTTCCCACAGTTTTACTCTTTCTTGTTGGCTTGCAGCTTTCAATTTTGCTTTGGCTGTGCTCTTCCTTCCACTTACTTCGTTTATTGTTTGCCAGGCTATCCTGGATTGCCTATCTTCCACCGAGTCTCTAATCTTATCTATCTGATTTTGTACGTATTCTGCCTGTTCTTTTAGGTATATTCCTGTTAATTGATGTTGTGCCTTTTCTAGTTTTCGTGCATTTGTGTTTGTTGGGTTCTTTTGATAGCTTTTGGAGGCAGTCTTCACAAGTGCACGTTTTTCTCTAGCCGCTAGCATTTCCCAAGGGACTCTATATTTAGTTCTAGGTTTTGTTGGGATACACTTTTCTGCCGCCTCAAGGTGTGCTTCTACAAAATTTTCATATTCGTCATTTGGGGTGCCTATTTCTGCCTTCTCTTGTAGTGCTTCGAATCTGTTTCTTAATTCTAATGCATATTTATCTCTAATATCTCTGTTGTTGAGTAGGGCCCAGTCATAGTGCTTGGTCGTCGCTTTACGTGTGGCGTTTTTTCTTAGGCTTAGTCGTACTTTGGCCGTAACTATTCGATGATCAGAGGACACACCCTCGAAAGAGGAGTATGCCTCGCAATTCATCGCACTGTTTTCCCATTTCCTGTTTATAAGGATCTCTGTTTATTTGTACCATACCCAGATACGGATATGTGTGAAACGTACATATAATGTTCATAACTTATATACATAGAACATAGGAATCTCGAAACACGAAAAAACACTTACGACTTCTTAGTTCAGGTACGAAACTTTTTATTACCTTTGAGTTTAAAGGTTCTTCGACATAAGGAGAGAGATACACATTCTTTCTATTCTGGCTTCTTTATCTACCCCCCCCCATCTCGTGCGGCACCCGTAGCGCGCAAATTCGTCTGGCCTCTGCGATCCCCGAAGGTGAATCGTCTTCTCCTGAGCCAGGAACTCAACTAACTAACTGACTTTTTCAAAATCCCCCAAATCCTCTGCGCGCTTCCGGTGCGTGACGTCACTCGCACTCTGTAGCCCCGTTTCCCATTTGGGCTATTGTGACATCTCTGAATGACACGTCCGTTCCGCCCGCGCGCGTGAACACCTGCGTTAATGTTGCACTTAAGTAACCCATGCACTGAGCCGAAAGGTTCACAGCCTAACTAAACCCAAAGGCATAAAACGAAATCCCTCGGCCATTATATTACATATTTCAATTATCAGTCAATCTATCTTTTTAAATATATATAAACGGTGAAGGTGAATTACTTGAATAAGGGATTTTGTGACTTTTCAGCATTAATCTGATTTCTTATACTCACACACACATAAATGTAAATATAGAATAGATATCGTTGAGGAAAAATAGTACCAGATGATATAAAAGAAAAAATGCGATAAATAAGCGTTTGATAGAAAACAGACAAAAAATAATGCATCTAAATAGTTCTATAAACATTTTACATTAGAAAAGAAAAACAGAGAAAATAGATATAAAATTAGTCGGGGTGCCTCACCTAGTGTAATGCTTAACAAGACCGTTGATCGTATGAGTGGGCCCCTCATATTTTAACCTTGTGCTACTTATAAGCTAAGCTGAGTAAATGAATATATAGTCTTCAGTAGGTAAATGCATATCCAGAACCAAATTATTAAAAAAAAGTTTATTTCTTAACACAATCTCTTTCATTGTTAATGCACTTAATTTAATGCTGAATATTAATCACATACTCATATGCACAAAAGTAGAGGCACTTCTCTAAATTGCCTTTTTTTCTTAAATTTTTCGTTAGGTTTGATGCCTATAAAGATTACCATATGTACCTTACTGGGTCACGAGTTTTTAGGGGTTTTGAATCGCAGTGATCACCAGCTTGTTGTCTCTTAATTTGTAAACGCTCCAGTTCCGCCTGGGTTGACTGCATCGGTGTTCTTTTCGACCATCCACCTCTCTGCCCACGCTACGTTTTTTTTGTTTTTTTTATCAGATTGAGGACTGATGGCTACACAAAAAGAATTTTCCATCCAATCCGGCTTGGACACATGGCGCGGTAGATAAGGCGTTTAGTTTGAAAGTGTTCCTGAGAGAAAATATGTGGAGGTTGCAGGTCCAATCACAACAACAAGTAAGAATAACAAAGAAAACTTACTATAACTTAACATTTTTACCCTGTCATTATTAACAGAATCGGAGCAGTCTACCTCCGTGGATTGAATAAAGGGTTCAGTTTGAGGTTCTGTGTGGGCTCCCGAGTTTAACATGAAACATCTGAAGAAAGCCGAATGACATATCGGCCGAAACGTTATGAGTATAACAATGAAAATGAGGTCAATAGTTCGAATATTTTAAGTGATAAAAATTACCAAGTATCATCTTAGAAATTTAAAGAAGTAATTTCCATCCAATTCCTATGATTCCAGTTTTCAAAAAATGACTTTTCCATATTTAGAGGATTGTCTAACCTCTTTTTAGGGGTCAGAGGGTTTAAACTACCTTTTCAACTACAACCAACTTTAATTTGTATCTCTCACATATACCTGGTACCAGTAGGGACTTGAGAGATCTTTTATCCACCCACCAACTCTCTCTGTATTAAACTTGGTTTTTATCCACCCACCAACTCTCTCTGTTTTCAACTGGGCTGAAACAACTGTCTTTCATGACGAATCTGATTTTCAAAATGAGTATGCGACGAGGAAGTCTCAACATATTGAGTAATCAACATTTTCTTATCAGATTTTCAGCCTCAGACATTTTCCAACACAAACAACTCTGTTCCTCTCTGATAATTTCAGAGACAATCCTGATTGCCTCTCTTGCCTCGTAAGTCATTTTACCTTTTCGTTTTCCAAATATTTTCTTTGTCCAGGACTTTAGCCTTTCAAAAGAGTGTAATAACCCTTTTACGAGCTCCGCTTAATTTCAATTCTTCAATTAACCCCTTCAACGCTCTAGAGTCACATGTATGTCCCAATAATGTGGACAGGGCCTCTGTAGAAGAATCTGAAAATATTGCCATGATCTGCTCATGGCGTAACGGATATCATCATAGGAAATAGCTACGGTGACCAGTGTTCAAATCCTGGACGAGGTTGTTTGTGTTTCACATAACGCTAACAAACTTAAGAAAATTATGCACACAACTATGCTTCCTCCAACTATAGGGAAATAGTACGGTAGACTGGGCTCTTTATCTATGGTATAGCAACCGGTCTAGGAGAAGGAAAATTCTGAATTCAAACCTGTTAAACTCAGCTTAAAAACTGTGGAAGAGTTGTGTAAGTACATAAAGTAAAAAAAAAAAGTTAAGTTGACGACCGTAGTCGAGGGCGACCCGAAAGCTCCCTTTTCATTAGCTACCACACCAAGATGTTGGGAAGGGTGCTGCTCCTTCCCCTGGATTGCTCCACTTGATCCGTACCTTATAATGCTGAGTGTTCAGCAAGGCGGCATTAAGCACCATTTTTTGAGTCTTTGATATGACTCGACCTGGGATTGAACCTCGGTCTACCAACTACTTTGTAAATTACACTAATTTCGATCACATTGAAAGAATATATTTCGAATAAGTAATGTAATTCTAGTAAACTGCCAGAACAACACGTGACAAAGAACACATGACATCTACGCAATATTCTTGTGACGGCATCCAGCTCGACAATTCTTCGATCTGCAGTCTCATAGTTCAGGTACACGGGTATAGTACTGACGTAGGAAGGAAGATAATTGGTGCTTGTGTTGCTGGAACTAAGAACGAGGCGACATCAAAGCATTGATACACTTCAAAATCAACTTGTCGGAACTATCATCTTAAAGTATCGTAATACTGGTTCGTTAGGGAACAAGAGTGGGCGCTTGAGGATGTGAATATCTTCAGAGCGAAATGAAGGGACACTTATGAGAGTAGTGAATCAAGATCCGAACATAACAACCAGAACAATGAGTGAGAGAGTATTTGTGTGTGTGTGTGTGTGTGTGTAAGGAGAGAGAGAGAGAGAGAGAGAGAGAGAGAGAGAGAGAGAGAGAGAGGATGATAGTAATAGTTTGGTTTGGTTTAGTTTGATGGCATATCAACCATTGTAGGTTATTTATTTCCAAATCCGGTATATACATATATATTAGGTACATATGATTTGTAAACACAAATCAACAAAGTTAAATAGTTCCAAGTATTGCTATGTATCACTAACAATTCAATTAAATATCAGTCACTTGTTTACACACAGTTAAATGATCAAACAGTTCTATTTCAAACAATTCAGTTTAGCATAAGTCATTTCATTGCATTGCACTCGGTTCAAACTGTTCTATTTGACCCATAGATAGGACCCTATCAAATGCTACCACTCCGGACCAAAGTGGACCGGGGAGCCATGACAATGAAGGAGTACTTCACATTCCCCAGAGCTCTCGCATTACAGAAGCCTCACCATCAGAGTGTTTAGTATAACATTCAGGACACTCATGGGGGTGGGGCTAACCCCTCTGCAGAGATGCAGTCGGTGTATTCTACAGCCTCGGCCAACTAGGCTGAGTAATAAAATAAGTTAAGTAGATAAATAGATTGATAATATATATAAATATGTTAAAATATTAACACAAACACACACCCGCACATATATATATATATATATATATATATGTATATGTATATATTGAAATATGCTGGATAAATATGAAGTGACACATGAACATGTATGTAAAAATTATTTCACAAGACTCTCTGTAAAGAAAGAAAGATGACGACCCGGAAAGATGAGCTGACTCCCAGGAAAGTTTAGATGATATTCTGGAAAGGGAGGTACCAATATCCCAATAAGACAAGCCAAAACTAAAATAAAAATTGCCTCGGAGTGGTTGTAGCTGGGAAGGAGAATATATCATCCATTTGATAACTTGAGGATTAATGACCTGGAATTTAAGTTGGTTACAACATGGGATTGTGATAAATATTTCCATAGCCTGCAAGGATTGCGTATTCATAAAGCATAGTGGTGCAAGCAACGTAATCTGATTGAAGAATGTAAATCGAATGAATCATATTCCTATTGCTGATCATCAGCGCCCGTATGAAATTCTGAGCAAGCCGAGAATTTATTGACCTAAAGGTAAGCAGATAGCTATTTGATTATATCTTGATTAGGATCTCTCATTGCAAACCATCACAGAGGTTCCACGAATCAACTTATTAGATCATTCTGCAGTATTGTGTACGCTCTCGAGTGAAGGTGATTGAATGAGAACGTGAGGATCTCTAGAAAAGATAAAGGTAAACTTCAACGGAAATAAGACGTTACTTAATCAATAAACAGAAATGAGAGATAATAAGATGGAAGACACTAGAGATAAAATAAAATAATACCCTATCCTGTGGCCGAGGCTGTCGGTAGCGCCAGAGGTGGTAGTATCAGCTTACCCACCGAAACTGTGATATAACCACTGATTGACGACTGATGAGGACAGGGTATTGCACGTGCAATGGCATGCTGTATGTATATATAAAAAAATGAAAAATTTTTAAATTTATTGAAATATGCGGGACAACCTTAAAGTGACACATGAACACCTAAATAAAGAAATGAGCACGCCAGGCAGTCATAGCTAATTTGAAACGCACTTGAGATATATAAAGGTCGGTTAAAGACACTTGAAAATACCAGAAAATAATTTTCTTTTAACAAATAGATATGCTTCGTTGCCAGTACATTTTTCGCCCCTTCCCTTACAGTATATCATCATAAATTTTTCCACAAAAACTTTTCTCTAAACGATGACCAAAGATCGAAATTAGTTGAGAACAATAAAAAATAAGATAAAAGATATTCCTATCTTTCTCATCACTTTTGTTAATATATGTATATAAACTAAAATAGATAAATTTTCTGACCTTCTCATATCAGTCTCGCAACTAAAAGTTTCATATATATTTTTTCAAAATATATGAAACTTTTAGTTTAAACTTTTAGTTGAAACTCATATGCGTAGGTGAGAAAACAATTGATTCATTTAATATATATATATAATGAGACAGACAGACAGACAGACAGAAAGAAAGAAAGACGGAAAGAAAGAAAAAAAAAGACTTAGACATATACACACGTACTTAGCGTAACGGACTTCGTCGTAAGACATGGGATCGAGGACGCGAATTCAAATTCTTGACAAGGTTGTTTTCGTTTCACTTGGTGCAAATGCCCTCGGGAAAGGCATGAGTCCACTGCTCCCTCTTGCTCTGGGTAAATAGTTGGGCAGATAAGGTTCTTTAGCCTGGGTTAGGCAACCAATGTAGAAGAAGAAAAACTCTGAATTCAAACCAATTGTTCTCCGTTAAAAAATGAACTTGTGTCCCATTCTGCCTGTGGCGGAAGGTTTGAGTAAATACGTACTCATCTGCTCACTTAGAAGGGGCCCTGAAAAGTTCTGGACCCAACTAAGAAAGTAAGAACTAAAAAAATGTGCATGTTATTTCTAACACATTTGACACATTGTTTCTCGAGTTTCTTTAGCTTTTTTAAAAGAAAAAAAAATCAATGAATTAAAAAAAGCCTTTCTGCGATTTATCTGACATCTCACTGTATCAGAATATGGCACATGGCCATTTTATGGCAGGGCCCGCGCACGAACCGAAACTCATGCGTGGCAGGTGCAAAAATTCTTGACTCCGTCGGCGTCCTCCTTATGGGGCGCCTTAGGCACCAAGCAATAAACATAGTCATGCAAGTTGGCAAAGATCTTGGTTGGACGATCCCCTGAGGCCAAGTTAAGTTCGACAAATATAACCACTCGGCAGGTGTCCGACCCGGAGGCATTGAGAACTTTTCAACTCCCTCTAGTACGGAAATGTCGAGTTTCGTTCTCAAGCAAGAAGGAAAAAATCGAAGTCAAACCATTCTTTCGTAATGACGTAGTATCATAGCATTCTTTTACGTCACCACAAATGTTTTCTCACTGGGGCTGTGAATAACTACGTATGTGCTACACTGACTTATTTTAAAAGCATGTTAACCTATTTAGGCTTATCTTATGCTTAGAGGTTAGGAAATCACGTTCATTGTACATTGGTACTTACATTTTTTGAGTAGTTTTTTTGCGAGAGTTTTTTTGTACAGTCATATATAAGGAATTCCTATCTAGTAGAAACCAGTTCCACACAGTTGTATGGTTTCAAGTATTCGTATTTAATAGTGATGATTACACTGTTTCAAGTATTTATTTTATAATAGTTATTTGTGTGCACATAGTTATGTTTTCAAGTAACTAATAATAATCCTTAGTAAACAGCTATAACTTCAAGTAATTATTCTTTATACGAATAAATTGCGCACAATTGTAAGTTTTCAAATAATCCCATTTAATATTGATAATTTATCAAGAAAATAAAGTTTCAAGTAACTGTATTTCCATTCAATAATAATAATAATAATAATTATGATAATAAAACGGATCACCAAATCTCAGCCAGACGACAGACCAAGTGATAGTCAAAACTGAAAGAAAGTGAAAAGAGATATAAATACCTAGACCTTGCTAGAGAATTGAAAAAGTTTTGGAACATGAAAATGACGGTGATACCAATGTGATTGGCACGGTCACCAAAGGGTTGGTACAGGGACTGGAGGACTTGAAAATAAGAAGATGAGTTAAGACGATCCAAGCTACAGCATTAAAATCGGCCGGAATCCTAAGAGGAGTCCTGGAGATTTGAGGAGAATTGCTGTCATTTAGATTCCAGTGAGAAACAATCAGCTAATGCTAAAAGATGTAAAATGTTAATAAATGTACACAATACGGGGAGAGATGAGGAACGCGCCTCCATTGGTGATATACATATATAATTTCCGCAGCGATTGATTGAGAAACAAAATTAGGCTTTAGATAGAGACAGGAAGGTTCCTTTGACAGGCTGAATAAGTTGCGTTCCATGTAACCTGTTTCCTAAAGTAAACTGGACGCAGGTATTCCTCAGGTCAAATGCCGCGGAAATTGCGTAGGTGGCCAGCTAATCAGGTGTATCCACATGCAACGCGTAGATGGTATCTGTGACCATATAGATTGCATGGGCGTCGGAAAATCATATTAACACCGAAATCTTTCAGCACAGGCAGAACGAAGGCAGAAAAGTAGAGGGGTTTCACAGAAAAACCGCACTGTCGTCCCTGTGTGTGCATTTCAGCCATCTCCGACTTATTCTACCCATACGTATATTTCGGGGAAAAAAACAGAAAAGAAGCAGATTATATTTTTATACATCAGCGTTGTTATTGTTCTTCCCTGTAAACACAACACAGGTAATTGGATTGATTGATTAATTGATTGATTTTAACGGTGTTGGATTCATTTCGAGGGTAACACATACACTCTGTTTCTTCATAACTTCTTAAACATACCTCAAATTCGGAAAAAAGTCAAGGTTTTCTTCTTCTGACTTATGACCGTTGTAAAAGGTTTAAAATTAGGAGGCAACCTTTTAGAACCATGGCTATTAAAAGTCTGTCGCTTATAACATCCCAGTTTCTTTCAGAGCATTAGCAATATTCTCTGCCCTTATTATATAGTCTGTAATAGACTTTGATTCCAATCTTCTCAAAGATGTTAGTTCTGTATAGAAGGAAATAACGTTCAGCTTTCCTTTTGATAAATAATGTCCCCTTAATATTCTTAAGACCTTTCTTCCATTGTCTCTTGCATCTCTTATTACGAATGACAAACTTTTATCGTCCAAATACTGAGTGAGCTCGGTATAGACAGTAACATTCTTTTCTATGAAATCCATATCATCACTTTGATCTGTTGGTGACAGTATAATTTGGTGTAAATGTTGAATTCTAAGATATCCAAAGAACTTCACTTCCCACAATTTATTCTTGGATTCGTCACTATCAAAGAACACATTCGCAGATTTAGGTCCATAATCTACTTGATCAGAGTAGAAATGGGAGTAATTGTCATCGAGGTGTACTCCACACACGCCAAATCTCTATGATTGGAGCCTCACCATCAGATGCAATTTAGTATCATATTAAAGACAACCTTTTTGTCAACGTATTCCAAGCCCCCTAGCAAAGCAAGTGCTTCACTGCGTGTTTATCGCCACCACATTATCCAGTAATTTACCTCCCCTTTCAGCCACTCAGTATCCGTTCCACTACTC
Source organism: Sepioteuthis lessoniana (assembly GCA_963585895.1). NCBI lineage: Eukaryota > Metazoa > Mollusca > Cephalopoda > Myopsida > Loliginidae > Sepioteuthis > Sepioteuthis lessoniana. Next base: position 44,212,650 of record OY757921.1, on the reverse strand, counting down.
TACCGACCAATTTCTTTATTTCATTAGTTACGTTAAGGGAGACCTCTAGCAGTTTTCCGAGTGTAAGCACTCGGCTCCATCTGACATTCATTTTAAGTCCCAGCTGTCCAGATTGTCAGCAACAGCAATGTTTCATTTGTTTCTTTTCTTTCCTTTTTTCCTTTTTTATTTTTTGTGTTTTCTAATAACAGAACGGGTATTTGTCTTGGCAGCTTGCTTCTTAAAATGCTCTTCAGCCGGTAGCCTCATATCTTTCTTTCGCATCCTAAACATTTACAAAGCTTAACTTAGTCTGACACGATGTCATGGAGAGAGCATAATGACGATCAAAATCACCAGTAGCAGTAGTCTTCAAGAACAGTTTACTAACCACTATACCATGGTAAAACATTTTGTAGTCGTACCATAAGTAATGCGCACTTGATTTTTTTTCTGTAAGATAAAGAACGGTCATTGAGTCTATGAACAAGGAAAGACTCCTTTATTCCCTTTATTTATGAGTTTCTCTTATATGTTTCTCTTCACTGGCCACAATGCGCTTTCATTTGATCTCGCCCTTCTCCTCAAAACTGGCCTCAATCACTTGATAAATTCGTCTTCCCATCATCATGGAGGTTTTTCGAGTGGTCGTTTCCAGTCTCTCGGATATAAACTCGACAACTGCATAGGCCCCTCCGTTTTCTGTGAATCTTGCGACGTTTTCAAACTCGCAGAATTTCAGCTTTTGGAATTCACGTCTTTCACTTCTTCATTTACATTTTTTAAAGAATTTTTGGTACACAAAAAAATATATCAAGGTCAGGTGAGATTATTTAGTTTAATTACATATCATTGCACACACACATACACACACACACACACACACATATATATATATGATAAAAATAAGTGGAAAAGTGGATAAACCAGCACTGACATGACTACGGATTCAATGATATTTCGTTCTTTATTGAATAAAGAACTTCCTTAGAATGAATATGAGTTTTTCGAAAGTTCAGCAATTGAGGAAATAGATAAAATAATGATAAAAATAAAAAAGGAGGGAGGGGTCTAAAGAAAAGAGACCGAAAAAGAAAGAAAGGGAGAGAAACAGATATAGGTTAGAGTGATGGCGTCAGGGGTTATTTGTTTTGACTGTGACTATCTGGGCAGATGGCCAAGCATATCAAACTTCATCAGAAATTGGACAAGTAGAGATGGATTAATTTCAGTGAGAAAGAGGATGAGGTTCTGAGAAGGAGAAATGGAAGGGAAGTAAAAGGGAGAAATAGAGATATATATGTCGGAGTGGTGAAGGCAGAAGTTTCCGGCATATCCTGTTTCATGAAAGACTTTGACTATATTGGAATATCTAAATGAAAAAAGGAAAAAGAAAATCGTCTAAAAGTATTGAAGTATTCTCGGAGAAGAATGTCTTACTTTTTTCTTTCTCTCACTTAGAATAATATTCAATCCTCCTAATGAGGTTTATAACACGGCGCAGAGTCATTTTGAAAGTGAAAATACATCCAGTTTTCATAGAAGATACATAAAAACAAAAAATGTATTCTAATGTTAAATTTTACGAGGAAGACAATGAACTACATGAAATTCACTTTCCAGTGCGATTAGGAACTTAAAGGAGGTAAACACCGCCGGTGAAAATTCAAATACCGCTTATTTAAATGAAATCAAAATCATACTGCTGAAGTGAGGATCTTTATCTGGGAGTGTTAACCGATTTGATGATTAGCAACTGAGGAAAATTCTGAATCACATATTTCAAGTATTAACAGATTTGATTATTAGAAACTGGGAAAAGTGCTGAATCATATATTTCAAGTGTTAACTGAATTGATTATTGACAACTGGGAAAAATGTTGAAGCACATATTTCAATGGTATATATATATCAAACACATCTGCGTCTCATCAGCTGAGCGCACACCTCTACAACGAACAACGATGAGTAGCTCTGTGCTTATCTAAAGAATATATAAATTCATAGAAAAATTATGTTTATAAAAAGAATATATAAATTTATAGAAAAGCTATGTTTATGCAAAGACTATGTAACGTAAATTTCATATACATATACAAAATTCGCACTCACATTTTTAAACCAATCAACAGACATTAGAACATTCTAGAAAAAAAGGATCCAAACCACAATACACAAAATTCGCGCCCATAGATTTTTTTAACCAATCAAGTACTTTCCCCCAAAGAAGCATTCATACCCGTTTTGATCCTCTTAGGAGTTATAAAAAGAAAGCAATGGAGCAATTCACCAGAGAGTTCACCGCTAACAACAACGAAACTACGCTACGCTACTGGACTGTTCCCTTACTCCACCAAAACCAGAGAGGCGCCACGCTGTCTAGCAAAGACATTCCCATTCCTCCTTACACCAAAGGCGAAAACAACAACAACAACAACAACATCGGCGAAAACAACAACAACAACCACATTGACGAAAACAACAACAACATTGTGATTTCCTTGGTACAATATTCCAGCTGAATAATAAACCTTTATTTTAAAGTTATTCAGGTTTTGGTCTGGTTTTGTTAGGTAAATTACTTGCAAGGAACACGTACTGCCTCCAAACTTTATTTTATACTTTCGATACATCTCGCAATATCCCCGACAACTACATAGATTTATTGAAAAGCTGTCAACAATACATATCTTTCAATAAGCAAAATATACTTAGTTTAATATATCACCGTGAGTTCGAGCCCCTATCAAAAATTCTAAAATCTTTTTAATATCAATGTACTTTTTAAAACATGAATCCATTTTAAAAAGTGCATTAATAAAGAACAGTTCCTGTTTAAAGGATAGTCTAGGTATTGTCCAGGTATATATAATGATATATAGTCTAGGATAGTTCAGGTATATATAATGCCTTGCAAAGTCTGTACTGAGAATTTTAACCTTAGTTATGTCTTTTATACTGTTCTCACTGAAAAACTTAATAATAATATGAGATGTGCCGTTCAAATGATTTAGTGGTCCTATGCTAGTCACGGATCCCAAAGTGGTGTGACTACTAGTTACAGTACTTGTTGTGACTATTGTGTTCGCGACTACCACATTAGCTTCCAACTGTCTCCTTTGTCAAATCCTTCCGTGCCCACGCTGTGTTTGAAAGATCCACGAAGCGGGGCTGGCACAATTCAGCCTGATCTTCTTCTGACGGTCAGATAATATGAGTGGCTAGATTGTCAAGCAACTCAAAGAATAAAGAAAACCCGTTGTTTAACAAGCCACAAAAATCGTTTTCATTGAAACACATTGGTGAGACAATAAATAACAAACAAACGATGTTTGCTTTCCTGGCAAAAAGAAGAAAAAATATTGAGAGAAGAAGAGTGACGATAAGGTGCGGTTAGAATAACACGAATGTCTCTAAAGTCTGGACTTTGAATTTTTGTGAAGTCTGAAGGTTGTTCGGAGTGCCTCAGGTCTAGAATAGAAGGGATGCTTCTTTGGCAGTCTTGAGTTTCTTCTTGGTCCCGTTTCTCACCCTCTCTAAAGATTCGTTTTACTATCCCATTTTTTACAGATCAATATCTTGACTAAAAAAGGTTTCTGATTGGTTGTCCAATAAGAGACAATTAGGAGTCATATTCCCATTGGTCAGCCAATCCTAGTTTAGGATAATATCTTACAGGTATAGGGAAAACCCTTTTTAGATGCTTTGACCAATGAGAACAGGTTTAGAGCAATGGGGTTGAACAAAAAATTCTCAGCCTCACCTGACTGGATGAGCCATACCCAGCACACCTTTATTTAGGGTGGAGCAAAATTAAATCTCTCTTTTGACATTGACCCCTAAGATAAGGACTAGAAATTATGATCGATGAAGTTAGTTGACAACCGAAAAGTTATATAAATTCGCTGACCTTTAAAATCAAAAACAACTGTCTCGCAGTTAAATGACCTTTAAGAACAATCAACCAGCTTTTAGGCCAATTTAAAGCCTTTGTGACGGCAAAATTATTAAAATCCCGAGACGGGAATTTATTTTTCGCACGTGTGAAGACGGGGCGGTCTGGCACTTGATCCCTCGTAGAATAAGTCCTTGTTCAGAGTCCTTTCTCGGGCATATAGGAACTGGCATATTATGTGGGGGTTAATTTGGGGCTAGACTGACCGCCGCTGGCAAGGGGTTTCCAAATTTCACATTATACACACACCCACCAGGCCACTAGCTCTTCCTATCCCTTGGATAAAGGAAGATATGAGCCTTTAGGTTTTGATATAATAATATTAACTGTAGTAGTCGACAACTTCGGTTCCCCGTATAATATTTTTAAAGGAAAGAATAGGACAATTTAGGCGAGAATAACATAAGGCGAAAGAAGCTGAAAACAAACATGAAACAGAAAACCTGACAGTAGACAACACAATGAACAAACTTCAACACGTGGGGACATTAAAGTATAACAATCTTTTTGATACACACGCAGACACACATATTCAACGTGTCGGCTACATTATCAGCGGATAATACATAACTATGAATGTCTTTCTTCCTTTTTTCCTTTTCTTTAGTCTTTCTTTAAATTGAGAGAGAGAGAGAGAGAGAGAGAATATGTAATTGGGTGTAGGGAGAAACAGTCTTAATGTTTACTTATCTTTTCGACGGGTTCCTTTGGAGAGTATTTTCTCTTTTACGGGCTGGCGGAATTTTATAAATATGTAATGCTCTGGCTTGAAGGCATAGGTCCTTCTCGTCCAAGATTCTTTCCGCTTTCTTCACCCGGAGTCTTGGCCCGAGATTCGCCCCATCTGTTCTCGGTGATATCTCTCTTCAAAACTGAATTTCTTTTACCCTATTTCCGCTGACGGAAAGAAGGTACCACTTCCGTTTTAGGGTTCTGGCCAATCATTTCGCTTCTCTCTTCTTCCTTCCCCTGTCAGGCGATTCTTTAGGACTACTATCTCTTTCACCCTGTCACAGAGTGCAAACATCTGTTGGCTTTCATTCTGACCTGGATTTATTACTTCGGCCGCGAGGGATTGACCTAGATTATTATTCCTCTCTTAACGGTCATTCAAACACGGAGGGATAGTTGAAATTCTTTATTTCTCTCTTCTCAGTGGTAGACCACGTGACACCTTGAACAAAAAGATACTTATTTTAAGGATCTTTTTGTTTTTGAGATATATATATATATATATATATATATATATTAATTTTCATATATTCCATAAATTCTAATTTTTACATATTAATTAAGTATTTAACCGCACACCGTGTCACCATGTAATAACTGTAATAACAATGTAAATAACTTTTAAATTCTTTTAAACGGCTATTTATTTTTTACATACTTTTTGAATATAATTTTTTTTATCCAATATATTATTTTACTTGAGTACTTGAAAACTAAATATATTTTAGTTTTCTTTGAAGAAATCAAGAATAAAGAAAAGAGACTTGGGTGTTGTACTTTTCAATCTTTCCTTATGACGGATGTTGTAAAAGGGGGAAGAAAAATATGTAAATAACTCCAATATTGATGAAATCTAAATTATAAAACTATTTCATCAATTCATCAGATCTGGTCCATGTCTTTCAGATCTTTGCTTAGCCTGCTGAATGATGAAAATATAGCTTAATTCACCCAAGTACAATCCCTCCAAAAAGTTTAAGTTTTGGACTATTTTAGCAATCTCAGCGTAAGAAAAGAGAAAAAGCTGAAGAGATTGACTATCAGCAGATCAATAGAATGCTGAAAGGCTGCATGCCTTACGAGACTCATTAAGTCAAGAACAAGCAGAAAGAAGACGAAGTTTAAATGCTCAACGAACTACAGCAGCAAGACAGTCTGAAACTCAAGAAAAAGCTGAAAGAAGACGAAGATTAGATGCTCAAAGGCATGCAGCCTTACGAGTCTCACAAAGTCAAGACCAAGTTGAAAGAAAACAAAGATTACATGTTCAACAGACTGCAGCAGCAAGACAGTCTGAAACTCCAAAAGTAAGAGCGAAGAAAGAAACAATGAATACTCGACGGACTGTTGTAACTAGAAAACTTCCAAATCAGGACAAGATCAACATTAAGAGGACAACAGACCGATGACATCAAGAATTTAAACTACGTCATTTTACTACTGTAGATTAGAAAATGGCTGCATTCAATTATAATCGTAATAATGCATATAATTCGCAAGTCCTTGTTACTATAGGATCCATATCATTAATATGTAATTACTGTGATGCCAAGAAATGAACTCATGAATCCCCAGGTATGTATTGTAATAATGGAAAGATCTGATTACCACTTCTGGCTGATCCCCCACAACCATTGACGATCTATTAGGCTCAAATCCAGAATCAAAACACTTTTTGCAAAACATACAGCGTTACAATCATGCATTCATGATAACATCCTTTGGTGCAAATATAGCGAAAGAGGATTTATGCCTACATTCAAAATTTAATGTCAAATTCATCATAAAATTGGAATTTTATTATCATTACAAGATGAGTATTCTGAATACTCACAAATATATTTCATCGGAGGACCAGAAGATCAAAAAGAAGTTAGGTGCGACCTTAACCAAGGGGTAAGAAGAATCATAATCAGGAATCTACAAGAAATGCTTCATGAAAGCAATACATACATATGGAGTTTTAAAGAAGCCGTTGAGAAAAGTGCATCAATAGAATTTCGAGTATTTATAAATGCAGATGAAAACATTCAATGAGCATATTCGGCGATTCAATTTACCAACATGTAACGAAGTGGCGCTTATTATGGCTGATGAATGTTTTTGAAATTTAATATAATGGCCGAGGGATTTCGTTTTATGCCTTTGTGTTTAGTTAGGCTGAGAACCTTTCAGCCCAGTGCATGGGTTACTTAGGTGCAACATTAACGCAGGTGTTCACGCGCGCGGGGGCGGAGCGGACGTGTCACTCAGAGATGTCACAATAGCCCGAGATGGGAAACGAGGCTAGCAAGTGCGAATGACGTCATGCACCGGAAGCGCGAGGAGGATTTTGGGGATTTGAAGAAAGTTAGTTGAGTTGAGAACTGGACACCGAACGAGAAGGGTTGACTTTCGCTTGCTCGCGGAGGCCTTGCGCAGATGTCGAACGAGATGGGGAGGGGGCAGATGAAAAAAACAGAATAGAAAGAATGTGTATCTCTCTCCTGATGTCGAAGAACCTTTAAATTCAAAGGTAATAAAAAGTTTCGTATCTGAACTGAGAAGTCGTAAGTGTTTTTCGAATTTCGAGATTCCTATGTTCTATCTTTATGGACATTCGATGTACGTTTCACACATAGCCATATCATGGCTATGATACAGAAATAGAGACATAATTCTTCATTTAAGAGATAATACGCTGAAACGTGTATGTGAAACTCACAGATCTTATCACAGCATCAATATCTCCCAACTATTTGTATAGCCAGCCATCGAAAGATAACCATGACCCACACTCAAACCACATACAGTGATGTACTTTTATGGACCCCCGCACATGGCCAAGCAAAAGCAGGACGACCAGCTCGAACTTACAGACAGCAGTTATGTGAGGATACGGGATGTAACCCTGAAAACCGGCCAAAAGCGATGAATAATAGGGAGAAGTGGCGAGAGAGGGTCAGGGATATCCGTGCTGGCAGCACGACTTGATGATGATGATGATGATTTGTTTAGCGAGAAGATGTAGTATACCATTTGGGGATTCCACAGTTTGGAAACATACTTCATGTATGGATTTTATGCATACCACTTTATGATCAGAGATAATTCCTTCAATCATCTTCACAGAATTCAAAATCTCTTCCATCAGTTTTCAGTTGTAATTTTTGTAAAAGTTGAAATAGAAAGACTTTTATATATAAAAACTCATCAAAAAGAGTTAAGAGTAGATTCCGTCATACATCTCAAAGATCATAAAAATAACGATAGGCAAGGAAGAGACTTAGGTCAGATGTAACGGTTGCACCATGAGGCAAAAAATGAGGTAAAAGGCTCGACTGGTAAAGAAGTTGTCTATTCGCAATGGGTCTTCGTTCCTTCTTTCACCCTTCGTTCTTCGTGAAACTAAAAACAAAATAGAAAACAACTTCTGTAATCCCTTTCTACACAGATCAATAATTCGGGCAAATACAGATACAGTGTGTGATTCTTACCTCTGTTCGCCTCAAAGAATGCCCCCTTCGCAAAGTCTAAAATCGCAGCTGTCAGGCAACACGTGTGTTCTGCTTGGAGAAATCGTAATAAAAAACTCAACCCTTCAACGGTGTCAGGTGTGTTACTGGTCGGTGTACAATGGCAATGTGTACCCAACTCTTAAGACGCCCGTACCAAACAAGGGGGATAGCTCCCTCATTTACAGTCAGATATGCATTTTACCATCCAGCTGCATTGGTAGTCCACGATATATACATGAAAAGACCCAAGATGCAATGAATTTTTTCGAAATTATAGGAAAACAAACCCTTTTATCACATTTAGTGGGTAGAGTGTTCGCCAATGGTCCAGGAGACCTAGGTTCAATCCCAGGTCGCGTCATACCAAAGACTTTAAAAATGGTACTTGTTTAACACTCAGCAATATAAGGTATGTATCAAGGGTAAAATGTAGCTATCCAGGGGAAGGATTAGCACCCTACTCTGCACATCGATGTAGTAGCAGATGAAAACTGGTCGCCCTCGACTACGGGTGCCAACTTTACTTTATTTACTACTTCAAATCCAAAGTGGAAGGAGATTCAAGAACTTTTCCCTGAACAAGCATACATCAACCGACAGGATCTATTGGCCACGGTGTTTCGAACTGATGAATCTGATAAATTCAATTCACCTTTTTGATTTATATTCAGTTTTCCTTCTCCAAGTTGCAAAACAGTATCAGCAAATTGTCCAGAAAGAAGATCCTCAAATGCCCTCATATCCCCATATGCCCTCATATTTGTAGAAAGTTGTAGTAATAGTCAGCAAGAATTAACCACTACCCCATGGTAAAACAATTTATAGATGCAAAGGTTGTACTATAAATAATGCACACACATACACACACACGCATATATATATATATATATATATAATCCGTTGGGGAATATTTTGTAGATATTTATTTATAATTATAATTCATTTATAAACGAGTTTGTTTGGTACTACTCAAGATAGAAGCAAGGGAATTGATTTTGGATGATTTTCGTAGGAAATGATACAATTAATTTCAATAATTATTAGTATTATATGTCGAGGGGTTTTATGTAGAGAAGGAGATTCTTGGTACTTTAGGTATTAATTCGAAATTAAAGTTTTTAATTTCTGGAGTAGCTAATTCCCTTTGACCATTTTTGGGTTAATTAAAGGCATCTGGTAGCTGCCAAAAGTTGTTTTAAGGAGGTAGACGATGGCCCCATTAGTTGAGGGATATAAGATATGTAAAAGAGAACAGAAAAATATACGAAGATAATCGTTTAGTTCACAAGCTTACATTATTCATAAAATTTCCACCTGGTACGAAAAATCTAACATATGTTCAAATTAGGATGGGTTTATTTACAGAACCACTCTTTTCTTTGTTTCTTAATTTTTCTAATACTTTATTGTTTTAACCCCCTTTACTTTCGCCTGAGAATTTAAATTTATAGAATTTTTCTTTCTTCTTTTTCACACACACACACACACACACACACACACACACACACACGCATATATATATATATATATATATAGGGAGAGAGAGATAGAGAGATATTGTAATTCATATTTGCTGTTTTTCAACCTCAGATTAAACGTGTGGAGTCATCTAAAGAGACGAAGAGGATAATGATATTCTTTGCCGAAATAAATTCATAATGACAATTTAACCAGGTTTGAGTTTTCTTCTAAATGCATTATATATATATATATATGTGTGTGTGTGTGTGTGTGTGTGTGTGTGTGTGTGTGTGTGTGTGTGTGTATTGGAAGTGCTTTATTTTAAGAGAAAAAATATTAGCAATTTTTTCTGGTGGTCTCTGGTGAGTTCTAGAAATATTCAAATGGAATCCCTTTATTACTCCCCCCACCCATAGCACAGAGATGGGTTCGGTTTAATGTATCAAGTAATGTTGGCGCCGATTTTAAGGGTTAAACGAAACGGCTCCGTGATCCTAAGCATGAGGCTATCCGGGGAAAAGGGAACAAAGAAACAGGAAATGGCACTGCACTTCCAGTTTCTCGAATGTGGTCGAATTGTCAAGAAGATTCCAGAGAATTCAGCATCCTGTCGATGGATATAAAAGCCAATTCCGTCACAGAGGGTGGGTGAGAATGGGTTCCCGCAGACAGAGGAGAGTAATTCCTAGCCCAAGGGTCGGAGTCGGGATTTTTACCCGCTGAATTCGAAAAGAGACAACCGGTAGCGAGGTAGAATTCAATTCCTATTCTTCTCGACGCCCTTGCATTTCCAGCACCCCTCATTAGCAGTAACGTTACGACCACCAAAAAGCTCATGGATATAAATAGACTAAAATCTCAGCACTAGTTAGTAGCAGTATCAGCAGCCTAAGACAACAGTGAAAACAAAAGTATCAACCCCAAAACTTCCAGACGATAAATAAGTTTTATTTTTCAGGGCCGACCAGCAACAGTGAATTAAAGACAATTTAAAAAACGTTTCGTACGTTGAACACATAGAAAGACTAATAACCACACAACATATCTTTTATGAATTATTGATCATTACCAAAAATCAAATAAAAAGACAACGTCTGTTTCAACTTGACTTCTCATGGTTTGTTTTGCTACAACATTAAACTAAATTTCGTTACGAACTGAGTACGCTTTGACGCCACTATCGTAACAGTCTTTTAAGAATCTAAGATTTAGAAATAACTAAAAGGCGGGATTTGTATTGTGGTCGCCGATAAGATTGGTTTGGTTTAGTTTAGTTTCTTTGTTTAATGGCATATCAACCTTTGTAGGTTATTTAATGCCAAAGCTATTCTCCTAAAAGAACAGTAGTGGCACAATTTAACCCATAGCTGGGAGGATAATGGTATCCATACCTTTCCCAAGGTTATTTGCCCGAAAGTGAACGAAATAGTGTGACTGGAGTACGAACTCGCTTTCTACGATTCCGCAGTCCATCGCTTTAACCATTACACTACGAGGACACCTCCTCGTCGATAAGAGACAAATTGAAAGTAAATTGAAATTAACAAGCAGGAAAAAATAGACGTAGAGTCTATGTTCAGTTTTTATGTCCCAGAAGATTTTGTGGTTTAGTAAGTGGAAGCTAGAAGATAGGTATCTTCTTTCAAAGGATCACTGTCCTTAAAAGAAATGTATTCCTCCTTCCTGGCTTGTCAAAGATATCTACTTATAGCAATAAAAAGAAAGTATCAAAGACTCTTTTAAATTCTATCGCTGTATAAGCCATTCGCAGTAGAGAGTGATTTGCCAAGTCACAGCGTGCAGAGCGTCTGATGTCCAGATGGAGGAATTTTTTTAAATGTAAAAATCCAACGGACAAGTTTGGTTTGAAAAGACACCAGAAGCTACTATATTTGTAAGTGTCATATGTTCGGAAGGAGAAAGAGTAAGAAAAGTCAAGTAAAGGGAGTTGAATTTCTGGCCTTTTCTGCGAAAGGCTCCATAATTATTTATTTTGTCAAGAGATCTCTCATAAACAATATAGCAGCATGGGACCCCTCAGAATCGTGTGGCCCTTGGCAACTTCCCAGTGTAACCATACTTTAAGTTGGGAACCTCGCCAAAATAACCTTAGTAATATTTAATCACATACTGTCTTTTAGTGAGTAAGTGAAGCAGGATTATTGCTTGCTTAGTCACAGAGGCTTTTCCCTTGTCTAAAAAAGGCGAAAGTTGGGTTTATTGAGAATGCCAAATGGGACCAATCATTTTTTGTAACGACCACGCTTGAGTTTCGATTTGTGCATGGCTCTCCACTATAAATGACCTTGTGCCTATTTCGGCTTGGTGGGTAATCGGAAAAATATACGGTAAATCCTTCTAAAAAGACTGCATGTCTTCGTTGCACAATAGGTAGCTGAAATAAAAAAAAAAACAAAAGCAAAAAATTCCTGTGTCAGTGTGCATGTGTTTACACGCTCAGCAAAGCCCTTCATTTCACTACCACCTTACCTCACGAACCAGTCGCGCTATTACGTTATTTTTCGGTCTAATACCCAAGTGAAAGTATGAACCCCTTATTTCCCTATATAGTTTCAATAGTACCATTTCTGTTCCATAAAAATGGCTTTGGCATTGAATAGAGCACGAAGTTTGATATGCCATTAAACAAACCAAGCCAAACTCTTTATGAAAGTCTTACAAGTAATTGAACCCTGATTTCTTGGAAATACTCTGGTGACAAACCGGCGTTAATAAACAAATGTTCTTATTTAGGTTCAATACCGTTAATTCCTAATTTAACATGCTGGTCCTAAACGGTAAACGACGTCTCTGGAAATTGTGACCTGATGCAAATTATGAACAATGTATCCTCATGTTATATAAAGTTAGACTATAAAGCAGTAAAACTGATTGGGTAAAAAAAATTCTCAACTTAATTACAAATCAACTTTATTAATAAAACGTTGGTTTATTAAGCGATGAGATTGATTGTGTAATATATCTTTTTATCCACTTAATTACGAATCAACTTTATCCCATTTTAAAATAGTTTCACTCTGAAAATAGGAAGCTTCCCACTATATCAAACCAGAAGTTTCCTGGAATATTTGAGAGAAACCAAAACTTCTTCTATACTTTAAAATTTTCCCTGACAGTGTTTATCTTAGTCTGTCTAATCTTTAGAATATAGCTTCAACATATCTTTTTTTTATCTTCATCCTTGTTGTGGTATTATCCCTATTTCTAATACACAATGGACTTTTCCAATAAAGATATAACATTAAACTGAAATCCACTCGAGAGTTGGTAGCAAGTAGCTATTGTTGTTTTGCCCAATTATACCAATGCAGTAGATGGGTCACATTTTGGCCGGCCGTGGTATCAACGGCACGGATCTGGTCGGGTGTGTCTCGTCTCTGGACAGACCTCGAGCCTCAGGGAACTGTCCCCCCCAGGCTTTAACCCTCCTCGGAGGGATCAAGTTTATCGCCTGGCGCCTGAGGCACCCGTTTTTAGGAGAATGCCGACGGGGCCCGAGGTATTTTTGGAGCTGCCGGGCGCGTCTGGGATACGGCCCTGCGCCCGGACACCTAAAAAAGACCTTGTACCACACTCGTCCGCTTGGTTGGACGGAGGATAAATACCGTTGGTAGCAAATACCTATTGTTGTTTTGTCCAATTGTACCAATCCAGTAGATGTGCACACTTCGACCGGCCGTGGTATCAGCGGCACGGATCTGGTCGCGTGTGTCACATCTCTGGATTTAGTAGTCTGCCTGGTGCGAGTGCCGGGGAGGCTAAGCATCTGTGTCACGCGGCCAAGCCTGACTTACCTCTTGCCTCAGGGGGCCGTCCCACCAGGCTCTAACCCTCCTCGGAGAGGCTAGGTTTATTGCCAAGCGCCTGAGGCGCCTCTTTTTAGGGGAATGCCGACGGGCCAGTGGCAATTTTGGGAATGCCGGGAGTGTCTTGGCTACGGCCCTACCTCGGACCCACCATAAAAGAGGCCTTGTGCCACACTTGTCCGTTCTGTGTAGCGTGTGACAAATAATGTTAGTAGCAATGCTACCCTGGCGACATTGTATTATTTGTTTCACTGTAATATATAACCTTTATTCATCTCTCTAAACACGTGTTGTCTTATTTATTTTATGCCCTTTTCGGAGGACATGACAACTTGGCTTCCCGACTGTCGAGGAATCGATATAAGAAAAAAAAAATTTCCACGCAGAGGATTTGAAAAATATTCAAGCGCCAACTGATGAGGATTTGAGGTCTGAAGATTCAAAAAGAATTTCACACAGGAGGAATTGAATAATTAGTTAAACTAGAAAAATTAGCCAACTTAACAACTGGACGGCGAAGAAATTCAAGAATTTGCATTTTTTTAAATACGGATACTGTGCTCAAAACGACATTCCGTAAAACGTGGGACACATAAAAAGACATACAAAAAATAAAATTGTTCGTCTAAACCAACAAGGAATTCGAACGGATTACGGGAAAACCTTGATAGTTTTGTTTGTTTGTCACTTCACGCGAAGAAAGAAAAAGAAAAAAAATAACTAACTGGAAACAGTTACTCGAATTACTATTTGATTATTAAAAAAGAAAAATATCTCCGACCAAGTAATTCAAAAGACAAAACACCTAAATTGAATAGGGTTATTCGTAAAAAAATCAAAATTGGAGGATTTCAAACCGGCAATGCTTGAAATAGTTAAATTTCAATGAGAGCAACAACTTCCCTAACAAAAAAGAATAAATAAATAGCAGGAAATATGTGTAGGTCAAAATACTAAATAAAAGTATAAGACTACATTTGGACTTGGGTTCGGATCTGTTATGGGGACATATCCTACCATACCCCAAAGAAGGACTCTTCCAACCTAAACATATTCTCCGAGCTAGCTTGCACGGGGAAGACAACTGCTCGTTTCTTACGAGACATTTGACAAACAGACTGCAAGCCGAGAACGGCTAGTACTTCTTTTGTATGACTTCCTTTTTTCTGCTAATACAATAACGTTCACCAATCACCCGTTGTTTGAGTTGTTCTTCCACCGGTCTTATCTGAAGACCACAACTGGATCTATCAATCATTAAGGTACACACTTGGAAGAAATTATGTAAAAAAAAAAACGGACATTGGCATAATGGTTAGATTATTCGCCAATGGCCTGGGAGACCTCGGTTCAATCCCAGGTCATGTCGTACCAAAGACTCAAAAAATGGTACTTGATGCCTCCTTGTTTAACACTCAGCATTATAAGGTACGGATCAAGGGTAAATTGGGGCAATCCTGGGGAAAGAGTAGTGTCCACCCCTACACCTTGGTATAATCATATTTACCAACCCCTCCGCCCGGGCAAGATATGACACAAGGTCAATTTTTAAGCGGAGTTTAACAGGTTTGAATTCAGAGTTTTCCTTCTCCTCACCAAGGCTGAAGAAATCAGTCTGCCAAACTATTTACCCATAGCTGGAGGGAGAATAATTGGATTCATACCTTTCTCAAAAGGGCGCCTTCGGGTTACCCTCGATTACGGTCGTCAACTTTACAATGTATTGGACAAGCAAAATTGTGAGAAGCGTAACAGGACAGAAAAAAAAAAGGTTGAAGGTGAAATGATATCAAATGTCACGTTTAACGGAAAAACTTTAAAACTAAAAAATTTTGTGACGAGAAACACAAATAATCTAATGGAAACTAATTGGATGGAAAAATTCAAGCTTTACAATATGCCAATAAATTTATTCTGTAAAATACCTGAAAGTCTTACCAATGAGACATACAAATTTAAAAAAAAGCTAAAAGCAAAATTCCCTGAAGTTTTTTCTGGAGGTCTGGGAAGATGTAACAAAATGTTCGCTAAATTTGAACTACAAGAAAAGGTTATTCCAGTCTTCACAAGAAAAAGAAACGTCCCTTTTGCTTCACTGATTCAAATCAGCGATGAATTGGATAGACTTGAGAGTATGGGGGTACTCTCGAAAGTTAAATATAGCGAATGGGACTTCCCAGTAGTTTCAGTGAGGAAGAAAACAAAAGAAATCGGCGTCCGCGTGGATTTCTCCACTGGACGCGTTAAAAAGCTACTATTATCCTCTTCCGAGCCCGGATGAAATTTTTTCAAAACTTAGTAGCGGAAAGATTGTCTCAAAAATCGACTTGAACGACGCATACTTGCAAATTCCAGGGGACGAAAAATGTTCGGAGCTCCTAACAATTAATACCATAGAGGTATGTATAATTTTGAGAGATTGCCTTTCGGGGTAAAAGTACTCCAGCTATCTTCCAGCAAACCATGGACACCATGGTAAGCGGGCTTAATTTTGCGGTGGCCTACCTTGATGATATTTTAATAAATAGGGAAAATATTGAACAACCCAAAAAAAATGTCTTTAGGAGAATCAAAGATTACGGATTTAAATTAAAAGACGAGATGTGTGACTTCTACATGAAGAGAATTAAGTATTTGGGCCACATTATCGACAAGAATGACAGGAGACCGGATCCAGAATAAGCTAGTGCAATAAAAAACACGTGGCAGCCCCTGAAAATGTTCACTTCAAAGTTTTCTCGGTTTGATCAATTATAATGTTTTTGTGTCGAACATGCTCAACTTACAAGCCCCATTAAATGAACTACTGAAAAAAAGGAAAGAATGAGCTTGGACAGCAGAGTGCCAGAAAGCATTCGAGAAAATTATGCAAGTCTTCACATCGAATTTATTCCTGATCCATTACGACCCAGAACAAAAGATTATTGTGGCTAGTGATGCTAGTATTGAGGCCTGAATCCTACATAAGCTTGATGACGGATCTATCAAACCCATTGCTCACGCGTCTAGAACGCTACTCCCAACGGAAAAAATTACTCTCCGATTGAGAAAGAATCACTCAGAATTATATTTCCAGTTATAAAATTCCATAGATTTATTCATGGAAGACATTTCACACTACGGACAGACCACAAACCATTGCTCACTATTTATGTTTCAAAAAGGGGTTTCCTGCTTATACGGAAAATATGATGCAAAGATGGGGAGCTATTCTCCTAAACTACAACTTCAAAATGGAGTTTCTTCCATCATCAAAATTGGGTCATGTCGATGGACTGTCGTGGCAGATCTCAAAATCAAAAAAACATTAGAAGACTCAGTAATTGCCTCCCTACGTTAAGAAGTGGAGATCAAAAATACCTATGCAATGCTGTGCAGAAACTTCCAGGTAACGTTGACGAAATTAGATGAAAAGTGTCGGATGACAAATTTATAAACGATATGATAGATAGAATAAAACACAAGAACCAACAAAAAATAGACATGTACTCGATCTTTAACTATATACTAATGTACAGTGAACGAGTGGTAATATCCATATCACTGCAGAAGAGAATCCTCAAAGAATTCGATGTAGGATATCCGGGAATTGCAAGGATGAAAACTTTGATAAGGAATTATGTTCACTGGACAAAGATGGACAAGGACATGGAGAACTTGATAAAGTTCTGTTAAGGCTGTGCTATGGCATCAAAAGCACCACCGATAAAATTTAGTCCTTGGGCAAAAACCGACCGACCGTGGTTGCAAATTCGTATAGATTTCGCTTACCCGATTGATGGCTCTAATAACTTAATTGTGGTGGATAGTTTTTCAAAATGGTCATAGATTTTGAAATGCAAGAAATCGACTGCAGAAACAGTGATTAATTTTCTACACGAATTATTTGCTCGGTTCGATGTTGCTGACTGCTTTGTGTCCGATAATGGGACGCAATTTACGTCCAAGGAATTTAAATATTTTTGCGGAAGATTTGTGGTTGAACACTTCACGGTCACCCCACATCCCCCAAGAAGTAACGACCAGGCGGAACGTTTTGCAGACACGTTCAAGAGAGTGCTAAAATGCCCACAGACACAGCTATACAACAATTTTTGCAAGTCTACTGGGTCACTCCAAATGAAAATGCTCCATCAGATATAACGCCTACCGAAGTGATGTTGGCCAGAAAGATCAGGTTAGTGTTTCACAAACTAATACCACAGAAGCAAAGATCGAGATATTCAAACAAAGTAACGAATAAACATTATGAAGTTGGTGAGAAAGTCATATACCACATGTACCAGAATAACAAAACATGCTGGGAAATAGATATAATTGAAAAAAGGTTCGGGAATATGGTTTACCTAGTTAAAAGACCAAAATTTGTGCATAAAAGGCACTTCAACATCATCATCATGTCACGCTGCTGGCACGGATCTCCGTGACCCTCTTTGAACAGTCGGCTGGCGCTGTAGAATACACCGACTGCTTCTCTGCTGAGGAGTAAAACCCCCACCAACGAGTGTCCTGGATATAACACTAAAAAATCTGATGGTGTGGTTCCAGTGATGCTAGGGCTTTGGGAAATGCGAAGCAACCCTTCATTGCCATTGCTCCCAGGTCCCCTTTGGCCTAGATTGGTAACACCTGATAGGTCTATGAGTTGAATAGAACTAAACTGCATACTTATGCTGAACTGAATTGTTTGAATTAGAACTGTTTGCCAAAACTGAATAGCTTAAAATGGAAATTTTTTTAACAATTAAACTGTGTACTTACATTTAAACTGCCTAATTATGCTAAACTGAATTGTTTGAAATGGAACTATTTTTGACATTGAAACTGTACTTACACTAAACTGAATTGTTTAATATAGAACTGTTTTAACATTTAACTGTGTGTAAACAAAATCTGTACTTATACTAAAATGAATTAAATGAATTAGAACTGTTTGACTAAACTGAAAAGCTTTAAATAGAAATATTTTGTGTACTCATTGTTTAAAATAGAACAGACTATTTGCATAAAAATGGATTTGGCGTTAAAGGTTGACATGCCATAAAAACCCAAACAACCAACCAACCAACCCTGACCCTCTCTCGCCACCTGTCTCTATCGTCCATCGCTCCCGGGAAATATTTCTGGCTACATCCTGTATCGGCATAGAGCTGTGGTATATATAGGTTCTAGCTGGTCGTCCTACTTTTGCTCGTCCGTGTGAAGAGGTCCACGGGAGCACATCACTTATGAGCTCGTCCTTACTTCTCCAACAGTGTCCTGCATGTCTGGTTCGTCTAACTTGGATAGTTTTCGTAATGGGCGGTAGGTATCCGTGCTATTTTGTGGCGCGTTGCCTTCAGGACTTGTTCAATACAGCTCGCAGCTTTCCTGTGTAATTGCCGTCAAGCTTTTTCTCCATACGTTTAGTTAGCGTCCATGTGGTGCATCTGTATAGTAGTATCGACATTCCTCGTCTTGGAAAAAACTAACAACCGTCCTGAGGAAGAAGCCATGGGTATCATGTTCGACACGTTTGATATGCCGGCATCCCAAACAGTTCCAGCAGTAAGGAGACAGTCAAAAAGAAAACGGACAATAACGGAAATAATGGAAGTTAATCCGAAAAGAAAAAATATGGACTCACACGGAGTAAATCTAAAAAGGGGGGTTGTAGTGTCATCCCTATTTCTGATACACAATGGACTCTTCCAAGAAAAATATAACATTTAACTGAAATCCACTCGGGAGTTGGAAACAACGCTATACTGACGACATTGTATTACTTGTTTTACTGTTGTATATAAGCTGTTATTCTTTTAAATACGTCTTTATCTTACTTTGTTATGTTCTCAGAAAAAGACATAAAATATCATCTTTCTCCTTCATTATCTTCTTTCTTCATCATCTTCGTCTCTTTTTCATTCTTATCATTTTCTTCATCATCTTCTTCTGTCTTCATCATTTTCTTTTTTCTTTCTCCTCATCTTCATTATCTTTTCCCAACCACATGATAATCTTTGTTCTTCATTATCTTCTTTCTTTATCACCATCCTCTTTTTTTCATTCTTATGATTTTCTTCATCATCTTCTTCTATCTTCTTTTTCATCATTCTCCCATCTTCGCATCTTCATCTTTTCTCAACCTCATGATCTTCTTTGTTCTTCATTATCTTTCATCATCATCATCATCGTCGTTTTTTCATTCCTATCATTTTCTTCATCTTCTTCTGTCTTCTTTTTCATCATTCTACTTTCTCTTCATCTTCATCATCTTTTCTCAATCTCATGATCTTCTTTCTTCTTCATCATCATCATTTTTTTCTTCATTAGCATCTCTATTTATACTAATCATTTTCTTATTTTTTCTTCAGAATCTTTCTTCTATTCTGTTTTATTTTTTCTCCATCATTATTTTTCCATTATCGTCATCTACTTTCTTCATCATCTACTTTCTTCATCATCATCTCTATTTTTTTTTTTTAGCTTAGTCTGTCTGATTGTTAGAATATAGCTTCAGCAGTGCAGGTTTTCCCCCCAGGAACGTTCGGATAAAACCACAATGCATTCGAGACTGTTACAAGAGAGAAAAAGACACGTGAAGACTAAAAAAGCTACTGTTTATTTATCTTCTTGTCCCAAACTAGATGAACTGCATATATTCAAAGCCAGAAGAAATGTTTTGTCTTTTTTTTCTATTGATTTTCTATTTAATATTACAAAATAACAATTATAACGTCTAAATTTTAAAAAATGTTATAATTTCTAAAGACATACCTTTATCAGAAAAGCAAAACTGTTATCATGTAGACCATAAAGAGAAGATAACGAGAATGTCCTGACAGGGATGATAAACAGGTGAAGACTGTTTGATATAGGAATATCTTAAAAGTCTTTCCATAGACGTATTGATATTTTAAATCTCACTGTACACACAACTAAATATATATATATATATCAGTATGTTGTACTGACAGCACAGATTAATGGTAATCTTTTGGCTTTTTTCCTCATCAATTGATGCCACTCTTAAAGATGAGTAATATATATATATATATATATATATAACGGATGAACAAAGAAATCGTTTTAAAATGATATTGTAAATCAAAAAAGGGCACAAATACTGACCAGCAGAATTGGATAAAAACTAAAAGAAATTTTTATGTTTCCTGTTACAACAAAGGTAAAATCATCTGATGAGACTTTTGAGTCTCATCTGAAGACAGTATCTTTGATTTTGTGTCCTGTGTTGTACCTGTAAAAATTTGGTTTCACTTACATAAACCCCACCCCAAAAAAGGCAACAAAATCTTGATACTGAAGTTATTATTTCCTGAGCTTTGGTTGTTCTGGTACAGAAGCTTCAGGGTGCTTTCTGCATATGCTGTTACAAAGTAGTCACCAAGCTAAGCAGAAAGTAAGCTAGTCACTGTTTAACTTTGGTGACCTGACTGGAATCAATGCTTTCAGTGCGACTTGATCATGTCAATCTAAAACTGTAGTTACTGAAGGTGCGATATTGATCCAATGAACAACAGCATGAAAAAGGGAATCGGATAACCGAAATCCAATTCTGGCTTAAGTAATTTGTACATAGATCTTATTAGTATCATTGGGGAAGGTAGATTCATGCCTTACTTGATATACTTGGTCAGGGATTATGATCTATAGCTTGTGACATGTAATCCAGTACAACTTGTCGCAGTTCCTTAGGGAGAATACGAGCTGTCAAATAAACTATATTGCCTCCAGAAATGTCACGAAAGATTCAGAATAGTACCCAGACAGAGATGATTTGAATTTGATGTGACGGTCGTTATGAGGAGGGCGCATAAAAGCTCCAGAGCCAACCAGGAAAAAATGACCCACAAAAATAGAAAAAAAAATAAGTAGAATATCTATAACTATTCTTCACTCTCGTCTTTTTTCATCATCTTCATCTTCTTTCTCCTTCATCATCATCATCGACCTTTTTTTAACCTCTTCATCTTTCTTTTCTTCATCACTTTTTTCTTCTTCATCATCTTTTTTCTTCATTAGCATCTTCTTTCACGCTCATCATTGTCTAATTTCTTCTTTCTCATCTTTCTTTTTTTCATTTTCTTTCTTATTCATCATCATCTTTTTCCTCATCATTATCATCTTTCTTTATTATCATCTTACTCTGTTTTTGATCTTATAATCTTCTTCTTTCTTCTTCTCCATCATCGTCTTGGTTCTTCATCATCTATTTTTCATCCTCATCTCTTTCTATCTGTTATGTTTTGACCCTTCGACCCAGCCCAAAAATGCTATTCCAAGGTGATATACCGGAAGGAAGTGACACATTCCAGTGGCCAGTAATCGAAAGAGATCGCGGATTAAGGCTTATGAGGTGGGACAAGGTGAAGGTTCCATTGTGCCACTACAGTGATGCACCGGAAGAGAGTAGCCTCTGAACTGCATGACAGTTATTTCCGCTTGATGACGATTAAACATTCGATTTCAAAGATCCAGTATGCGATCGTGTGGGCGTTGAGTTATTATTTAACTCAGTTGAGTTCGGGGTGCCAAGTAGTTGCCAGCAGACTCCCATAGGGTTAGAGACGAGATATGGTAGGGAAGGCCACAGCAGACCGAGGGGGCCCTCGGAAAGCCCCGATGGAGTAGACCCCAACATCAGGAGAACAATAAAGACACAACGTGACGGTCATAACAGTGGGGTCAAAATATGAAGTTTATGTTCGGTCTCCAGCACCCTCTCACATGCAAACCTTGAACAACCCTTTCGAACCCTTGCAATAAAGTCAGAGGTAAATATAATTGTAAAGAAGTCTTCATGCGTCCTTTGTTCCTGCGTTTTCCTTCCTGCGTCCTTTATTCGTGCGTCTGTCTTTGATGTTGTGTCGTTGTGATGCTGAATGATGATGTAGATGACTATCTAACATATCTTCATCATCTTTTTTCTTCTTCATCATCTTCTTCATCATCATTTTTCTTTATTAGCATCTTTTAATCCTCCTCAATTTCTTCAATCTTCTTCAACATCATCTCTCTTCATCTTCCTCTTCTTCCTTCTTCATCATTTTCATCTTTATTCATCCGCTTGTCCTTTCGTTTAATTCTTCTTCTTCTTCTTCTTCTTCTTCTTCTTCTTCTTCTTCTTCTTCTTCTTCTTCTTCTTCTATATAGCCAGCCTCTTCTACCGATATTATGTCCTGTAAAGATTTAGACTACGATTTTCTGTTTTCTTAACCTTTTGTTTTCACGAGCTATTCTTATCGCTGTCCAGCCAGATAAAACTGTCAAAGCTGATTTTGAATTAAAAGTTGTCATTCTCCTAGAATGGTTGCTCATCAAGAGCAGAGAGTTAAGTCTTCATGACTATTTTACCGATTGCTTGGTAGTGGAGAAGAGCAGATGTATTTATGCTTTTTGCCGGAGTAATTAACTAGACTCACCGATTTTCCGTACCACTCACACATTCAAATATAATTCAAATCTTTAAACTGAAATGTGTAAAAATCCCGATATACAAGTAGAATCTCTAATAATCAAGGAAGAATTTATTTTGTATGGTTTTGTGTTGTACCTTAATCCATGTATATGTCGGACTGTCACGTAACGCGTAATGCCTTGTGTTGTACCTTGATCCATGTATATGTGTGTCTTACTGTCAAGTAATTGGCATTGCTTTGCGTTGTACCCTGATCTCTGTATGTATTGTCAAATAATCCAAATTGCCTTTTGCTGTACCTTGATCCATCTATGTGTGTCGTACTGTCCAGTAATCCGTATTGCCTTTTGTTATACCTTGATCCATGTGCATGTGCGTCGTACTGTCCAGTAATCTGTATTGCCTTGTGTTGTTCCTTGATTCATGTATATGTGTGTCGTACAGTCAAGTAATCCGTATTGCCTTGTGTTGTACCTTGATCCATCTATATATGTGACTCAGCATCAGGTATGTGTGTTTCGTACTATTAGATAATCTCAAATTGTTCTGTGTTGTACTTTGATCCATGTATATGTGTATCGTACTGTCAAATAATCTGCATTGCCTTGTGTTGTACCTTGTGCGACTCAGCATCACGCTACGTGATAATCTTAATTTTTTATTTGACTTTAGTTCGTAGTTATTAACAGGATAGACAGAAAAGCTTATTACAACATGAAGAGTGAACATTTGACATTTTTTTGTTATATGACTAGTTATATATCAATTTCCGCCCGATCGATTGGGGCTCAGAAAATCCTGATTTTATCCCTTGCAAAGGACCATAACAAAACCCCACCCCCCAAAAATGATGTATCCTTGGTTTGATATTAAACTGTATCTAATGGCAAGTTCTTGAGATATTGGGAATGTAGAGTTCGCCCACATGGTCAGTACTTCCAGATCTACGCTGACCCTATACCTGTTAGAATCCCATCTCTGGGTTAAATAGATTTGCTAAAAGATTATTCGTATTCGATAAGAATAATTGATTTCATATAATTTAGTTATTCAGATTAAGAAACTATTTAAATATTAGTATTAGATAGGAATACTTGAAACCATACAACTGCATCCTTGACCCTGCAACCGAACTGGTCACATGACTCGCAACATTTCACTTTTGCCCGTACTGGGTGCTCAGAGAATCCCAATTCGAGCAATCGGTTGGTTATGTCAAGCTTTAGCACCTATTTCATGATCTTAATCTTCAAATTTCTCTCGTAAGTAATTTATTTATATTACATAAGAATACTTAGTGTATAACAAAGTGGAAAAAAATCGTTAGAAATAACAACAAAACGAAACATTTAAATATAAATATGCAGTGAACGCGATTCCCTAACCACAAGGCATAAAATAACCCTATACGGGTTGACTTGCCATTAAATTGATTAATCTATCAGTAAATTATGCATCATTTTGAAAATTGTGTAAATACAGCAATACAACTGGAGAC
Source organism: Sepioteuthis lessoniana (assembly GCA_963585895.1). Classification (NCBI taxonomy): domain Eukaryota; kingdom Metazoa; phylum Mollusca; class Cephalopoda; order Myopsida; family Loliginidae; genus Sepioteuthis; species Sepioteuthis lessoniana. The sequence goes on along the minus strand of OY757921.1, from coordinate 44,188,283 downwards.
GCTAGTGTTGTAATGGTTATAGTCGAAGGAAATGGATCTGGCGATCTGAGTTCAAATACCAAACGAGATTGTCTACATTTTATATAGCGCTAGTACACTTAAGGGAGGTATAAATTTATTTTCCCAGCTATTGGTAAATAACAGGACAAATTGGGCGTTTTGGCAACCGCTCTCGGAGAAGGAAAACTCTGAATTCAAACCAGTTGTATTTCGCTTAAAAATAGATTCGTGATGGAGGGGTTCGGTGAGTACATATACAAATCTATGTCTATTATTACACAAGTATAACATTGAGCATACATTACTAGCACTACTATGTTGCTCTCTCGTGTAGCTTCCAGCAAGATTGATACACTTATCACACCGGTGTATGAGCTCATTAATACTCTTCTCGAAGAACATGGCACCAAATCAATGTTTCTTTTGTCAGTTACTTTGAAACCCAACACTTTCAGATACTTTAGAAAAAATATGGCCAAAACAGAAAGTCTTTAAGATGGCATTTTGGGAACTATCGGATGAATTATTAAACAGAATTTGATCCGTTTACAGATGTTGTATTAACTGTGTATATGTTCTGTGCAAAAATTATTCTTTTAAAGGTTTATGTAAGTTAATAGTAAAAAGTGGGTCGTATAAGAAGACATAAAAAAATAAACATAATCAAAGTTAATTGTTCTTCAATCAGTTGCTTTAGAAGCCAACAAGATTACACTTTCATATATCCCAACTTCTCGAGGGGGATTTTAGGGATTATCAACATCAAAAGATTAATTTCCACTGCCGTCTAATAGTTTCAACGTATGCATGTTGTCTTCTGTTCTTGACAGTGGTCCATGGAAAAAAAGAGATATTTGAGGCTATACGGGTCAGACTGGTTGGTTGGGTTTTATGGCATAACAAACCTTGTAGGTTATTTAATCCCAAATCCTATATATAGTAATTCACAAAGCTCTTTGTTTCAATGTGGCACAAAACCGAATGAATATACATGTATATCAAATATGATTTGTAAACGAATAGTTTGTAGTTAAGATTTTAAACAAACCAGAGCTCACTTATTTGTACACAGTTAAATTGTTTCAAGTATTCCTAACTCCAACAATTCTATTTAACATTAATTATTTGTTTGCACACAGTTAAATGGTTTTAAATATTGCTATGTAAGTTTAACAATTCAATTTAACATCAGTCATTTGTTTGCACACAATTGAATGGTTAAACAATTTTATTTGATACATTGTTGGGATCCTAACAAGTGCTACCACTCCAGGTCCGAGTGGACCTCGGAGTAAAAGCAATGAAAGGGTACTCCACATAACTAAAACTGGTGCCTCACCATCAGATGGTTTAGGGTATTCACCAGGACGCTTGTTGGGGGAGGGGGTCTTAACCCTCTGTAGAAATGCAGTCGGTGTATTCTTCAGTCCCAGCCAACTGGGCTGTAGGAGTCTGAGTGGACGTAGGATTAAGGGAGTTGATTCTACACTCTCCAGAGCTGCAGAATTGGAGACTCACTGCTTGATGCTGTTTAGTTTCATACCCAGAACACCCTTTTTGGGAAGAGGGGTTTTACTCCTTTACAGAAAATATATATGGCTTATTCTAAGCCCCACCGACAGGGCGCTAATGAACTATAGTCATAATAATGTCAGTTCACTAAGACAGCAATCTTCAACCTCCATTTTTTTTCGAGGGATTAAAGAAACTTGAAAAATCTTATGCCAAGTGTGTTGAACTGTTGGTTTGGTTTGGTTTTATGGCATATCAACCATTGTGGGTTATTTAGCCCCAAACCCAGTTTATACATATGAATTATATATATATGATTAGTAAACATAAGTCAACTAAGTTAAATGATTCCAAGTATCGCTATGTATCACTAATATTTGAAATCAACATCAGTCATTTGTTTACACACAGTTAAATAATCAAACAGTTCAATTTCAAACAATTCAATTTAAGCATAAGTCAACAAAGTTAAATGGGTACAAGTGTTATTTAACAGAAATCTCTTCTGATTTACAAATACTTTTGAAACCTACTCACCAAAGAAATGAATAAATAAAAACACCACGAGTATACATTCCACCTGGAAAAAAAATTGGCTCCGGGTGAAATGCAAAAGTAAATTCACAATCTCAAAAAATCCTTTTTTCAACCAAGCATGAACTTTTCCCAAAAGGTTTTTCGGAGTTGATTCGAGCCCAAATATGGCTCTAAAACGGTCAACTAAAGTTCACAACGAGCAGCCGACCCCGGGAACTACTATCAGTGAGAATTTCCACGCGTCACATTTGGGACAAGATCAAAGACCGCTTTCAACCTACCAAACCACATCACAATCAACACACCACACAATCAAGTCCTCGGCATTTCCGCCACAAGA
>OY757921.1:43510894-43583394 GCA_963585895.1 Sepioteuthis lessoniana | reverse complement strand
AGCTACTACACTAAGGTGTAGGGGAGGGCACTACTCCATTCCCTGGATTGCCCCACTTTACCCTTGATCCTTAGGTTTGGTTTCTTTTTTTAATGGCATATTAACTCTTTTTAGGTTATTTAATGCCAAAGCTATTCTCCTAGAAGAACAGTAGTGATACTATTTAACCCATAGCTGGGAGGATAAGGGGGTTCATACCTTTCCGAAGGGTATTTGCCCGAAAGTGAACGTAATAGCGCAACTGGAGTACGAACTCGCGTACTACGATTCCGCAGTCCATTGCTTTAACCATTACACCACGAGGACACCCCCCCTTGATCCTTACCTTATTATGCTGAGTGTTAAGCATGGTGGCATCAAGTACCATTTTTTGAGTCTTTGTTATGACTCGACCTGGGATTGAACCCTGTTCTCCCAGACCATTGGCAAACACTCTACTCTCATTTAATGCAATAATAAAATGGAAGGAGATGTTTGTGGTGTAATGGTTATCATATTTGGAAATGGACATGGCAACCTATGTTCAAATCCTGGATAATGCTGTTTGCATTTCACATAGTGCTAATACCCTTGGGAAAGATATGTATCCAACTATTCTCCAACTATGGGTAAATAATACTGTAGATTGAACACTTAAAACATGTTATAGCAACCAGTTTAAGAGAAGGAAAACTCTAAATTCAAACCTGCTAAACTTTACTTAATAAAAATTGACCTTCTGTCTCATCCTGCTTGTGCAGCGGGGTTGGGTAAATACACAAAATCAAAGGACTGTCATTGATGGAATTCAGTCAGTCTTATAGTTTGAATGCTGACTTTTTGTTACTATTATACATTGATTTATTTGAATAAGTTTCTTTATTCCTCTTTCTCACTCTCCTCTCCTTCTTTTTCTTTTTTTTCCCAGCCCATTTGACTGGGGCTGTACTAAAATCGACATTTTTCTGTTAATCAGAGTGATCTACCATTATACAATGAAAAATGTTCATTCAAAATTAAGGTAATAATTGTATAAGTTATGGATTTATTGGTCCATCTATACAATACAAGCACAAATAAGGAGATTTAAATATTTGGGTTTTTGACAGTATAAAGGGATAGTTTTATAATTTTTTTTTTTTCAATTTAGAATTTCAAAGACTTTCTCTAAAATATATTAAGATAAAATCTTTTATGTTTGTTGCTCTGTGTAGAGTGATCAGAAAGCTTATCTCCCAAGCAATTGTTCTCTTGGTGGTTCATGACTGTATCTATATGCCTTAATTAATGATCAGTCCAATCAGTCTTTCTTAGGTCTAAATCAGTTTGAACAGCTATCAAAGAAATTATTTATCACCAAAGATTGAGCTATAATAATTATTCCACCAATTACTTGAAGTTCAGGTGAAAAATAACTGATATACTAGAGCATCACTGACGTTGGGGGAAAGAGAGGAAATGAATAACAGTGATAATGCAAATACTCCCCTCCTCACACTCCACGCTTTGGGATGATCAATGGTTGAATAGCATCCAAGTTGACACCCAAAAAAGTACTAAGCAGTGTGTGTTTTACCTTGTTCATTAATTCTTCCTATGTATGTACTTAACCTAGAAAACAATGTAAAGTATAAGCATATCCAGTGTTTTTCTCTGTCATGGTTATAACGAAGTAATGTCACTCTGTTGTATTTAATATGCCAGCTTGGCTCTACTGTATAATCAGCTGTTTTGCTGCTGTTTTCCTTTTCTTTTTTCTTCTATTAATATAGACAAAAAGATAACAATAGGCTTTGTTATTACCTGTACAGCTATGTTTTGAGTTAGAACAAAAGGTTTATTTTATATATATAGTGAGATAACCATGTAAGGTTTATAAAAGAAAACCCATTCTTACATTGGCCGCTGATAGAACAGGCTAGTTTTGTATATTTGATGTGTCAGTCTCCCTTGTCAGTAAATGATTTGCATTTATGTTCAGTGGGATTTCAAAGCTCTATGCCCTAACAGAATGTATATATTTACCTACTCTCCCACCACCACAGGCAGGATGCAACAAAATTTCCTTTTTTTAAAATTTTTTTTTTTTTAAAGCAGAGTACAACTGGTTTGAATTTAACGTTCACCCTGAAAAACTGTTGTCCCTTTGAATAATGCATATAACAGTCACCTTTACCTACAATAGACCAAGCTGATACAGTACCTATGTAACGCGTTTTATATTCCCTCCTTTTCGGCCTAACTTGGAATACACTGTAGAATCCTATATAGAAGGGTAAGACCCCCACCCGACTCCAAGAGGTGTCTAGAGTATGACACCAAACTGCATCTAATGGTGAGGCTCCAATTTTGGAGCTCTGGTGGGAAGTGTGGAGTTCCTCTTCATTACCATTACTTCCAGATCCACTCTATCTTGGATTGATATCACCTGTTTGATTGATATCACCAGCACAAACCAGTTAACAGACTCCACAAAACTCTGAGTTTTGACCTTTTACCAGACTGCCCTGGGTATAGAAAAATAAAGAATCAAGGAGAAACTGAAATAACACAATACTTTGAGACTCCCTTGTACCAGACTCACAAAAGTAATTAAACAAGAAGAAATTAACATAACATGCTACTTGAAATTCCCTTGTACCAGACTATCAATACTAAGAGAAGCTGAGAACAAAAGACTGAGAATGGTAAACATAACCACCATTTGAGATTACCTTGTGTAGGATCCCTGATTTTCTGTTTCAAATTTTTCCTAGTTCTGTTTCTGTTAAATTCCATTTTTATAGTATTTTATGAGAAAATTGCAATAAAATGTTATTATTATTATTAAAGCTGAAAATAAAAACATAATTCAAAGTTTTATAACATATAAAGAAATAGCAAATATCTTCAACTTTTCTTTTTTTTTTAGTGTTAAAATTGTAATACAACATTGTGTGTTGTTTAGTGTTCTCAGGAGTAAGACTTTCCCATTGTTTATTTAGTAAATGTTTATACTGAAACAATGAACGTTCAGCATCTATGCTGGTAATATATATCCATATGACTTTATTGGCAATCTCTTCCAGAAGGGGAAATCTACTCTTATTTGCATTCTAAAATGCTCGGATATTAAACGGATTTGGTAGGTCATTTTGGTAATTCACATAAGTTTGGAATTCTTCAAGAAGATCAGTAGAAGGATGTTGAAAGTCTTTAATGGCTACAAAACTATCAATGATATAGCTTATACAAGGTAGCTGTCTAGGATCAAACAGATGGGAAGCCTTGTAAAAGTTATACACAGGGTGGGCATCCAGGTATTTATTCAGTTTTGAAAAAAATGTGCTGAACAAATCTTGGAAATTTGAGATAACTCTCCCTTTCTGTGTTTTCTAGTTCAGACAGAAGATGGTCGATTTCTACACAAAATGTTTATTTTGATGTACCAGTATGCAAATTCTGTTTTACATCCTCCATCATATTATAAACAACACATGCAAACAGAGACTTATTTTCTTCTAATCTTCTCAAACCTATTATCAAACAGGTGCAGTTCTCATTTATGAAATGCAGATTCAGTTGAAAATTATGATAAGAGATATGATGTAGTTGATTATCACCTACTAATTCCAGAATCCTATCTACTGCAAGACTATAGGTCTTTTCTTGCTTAAAGAATCCTTCATAGAATTGTAAAAAGGATGAGTGATATTCAGCCACATTAAACCAGGAATTCCATCTGGTTGCCATTAGCATAGGAGGTAATTTCACTGGAACCTTTAAGCCATTTAAGGTATGACTTTTTTCGACTAGCTTAGTACAACACATGGTAACTGTTAATAAAGACATTTGACAACACTTCCCAATGATCTTTTTTACAATAAACCGCAGAATCTGTTACAAAGACAATATCCTCAAATGCAATATCCATATGAGTTATGACTCAGATACATGCTTGACTTAATGTTTGATGATTGCATTCTCTTAAGGTTACAACATCAATAAGAAATGACTCCCCACAAATGCTTTTCAATGACATTCAAAATACTCTGGACAGCTGTTTCATCTATCATAATGCTAACAGATTGATTAGTAAGCTTAGCTTTTAGGGCAAACAATTTTGGCAGATGAAATTGCCTAACACAATTGACACTTGGAATATCACCACCTTTGTTACAGTGTTTTAATAAAAATGGTCTATTTTTATCAATTTTGTTTTGGGGAATGTCAGACAAAGTGCACATTCTTTTTTTTTTAAATCAAGTACAAAATCTATAAAGTTATTGTCTTCTGTTTCAGTTGAGATGGCTTTTTTGAAGACTTTTTGTCTTTATATGATCTTTGATTGTATTAACCCTAAAAATGTCAATTCTATGGAGACAGGATTAGTAAAATAGGAAAATTTCTTTTGCATAAAAGTCATCAGGAAATTGCTCTACTCTGGCTTTAGCACAAATTTTAGATACTGTTTTTTTTTTTTTTTTAGTGAAGCAGGTCCAATTTCTGAGGTTGAGTGTGGTTCATTATATTGAGTTGATTCAGGCATCTTGGCAATTTGTTGCTTATTCATACAACTGGTTTTGAAAATTAGATGATGTATGAAAAAATAATCATTGATAGTTGATGTTATTTAAGGATTTTTTAGTCAATTTAAATTTGTTTTACAATGGTGAAGATTATGCAATTATGAATCAGGAGAATCCCTGTGTAATGGTAAACTTTGGAGTAGACAAGCCTGTTGTTTCATAAGATGGTATTTGGGAAAGTTTTTTTTTATTTATTTCTTGATTTTATGGTCAGATGATAGCATTACTTTTCTTTCATCATATTCATAAAACAAGATTACAAGTTGTTTAGAATCTTTTACTTGTAAATTTTGTGAAAATCAAATGAGCCTTGAGGAAATGAATTTGTTAAACTTTTTTTTGATCTTTGTGTCTCCCCTTCCAACATTATTGTCTGTCCTCCTATTTCCACTTTATCAATGGTACAAGGACTGACTTTCATCTGCTACATTACTGTTTCTTAGAAAAATATACACTAGTCAAATATTTTCTTTGAAAATCTACAACCAACTTTTCTTTTTTATGTAAAAACTTTAGCTCTTAATTCTTTTTTATATCTTAAAAGGAAAAATAACTCGTATTTGTAAAATCAAATTTGAAGGAAATAACCAGGCTATTACATGTTCTATTTATTAAAATGTTTAACAACAAAATCAGAGAGACAGTTAAGTTTTGAAAGAATTAAAACAAATTTTAAAAATCAATTAATTTGTTATTTATTATTGAAAATTACATAAAAAATCACAGATTCCATTTCAGATTAACAATTCTATGATTACACAAAATTGATCCTCCTACATGTGCCAGGCTATAGAAAGTGAGAATAGAAAAGCCTAAAACCTTTACAATAAATTGAGAGGCATTAGGCCTGACTTTGAATGCCAAGAAATTGACTGACTGTTCAGGAACTGGGACTATAAACTCCCAACCTCTGGGATGGGTGAATATATGTACCATTTTTAAAAACACTTTTTTTAAACTAAATAATATTATTGTTACAAAGCCATGTCCTCTTCTCTGTTGGCATCAAATCCTTTTTTACTTTTTTAATTGTGTGGTCTCATCCGTTCACTCATCAATTGGTGACTCCAATTTGTGATTGATCTGCTGTCTGGATCAAAAACAATGTAAGCAGATAAATAGATTGATCATGTCATCTGATGACATAACAAGCCAAGTGGAATGATCTGTTGATTGAAAGCAGACTCACCCCAGTGTTTGGGGAAGGCAAGTGTACGGCCACAGTAAGAGGCAAAACTAAGCAGATGACAGAGGAAAATTTACTATGAGCCAAATACAGAATTTTATCTACATTTAACCAATATCTTGATGGCAGAAGGTATGAACCCCATTATCCTCTCAAACATGGATTAAATAGTACTGTTACTATCCTTCTCCCAGGATGGTTTTGGTATTAAATAAACCCATGAAGATTGATATGCCTTTAAACAAAGAAACCAAACCAGACCAAGTCTGATGGCCAAAGTAAATACAACAGTACTCAATGTAACTATTATTGTAGGAAATGAAATCAGCAACAAGAGTTCAAATCCTGGATGATGCTGTTTGAATTTCACTTTGTGCTAATGCCCTTGAAAAAGACATGAATTAATCTGTCCCCTACAGCTATGGGTGGGTAAATAGTCGGGTATACTGGGCTCTTTAGCCTTAGTTAGGCAACCAGTCTAGGAGAAGAGAAAACTTAGAATGCAAACCAGCTTTACTTTGCTTAAAAATTGACCTTGTGTCACATCTTGTCCATGCTAGAAGACTCTGGCAAAATATACAACACTGAATTGTGTTTGATTGTATATCTATCTGATGCATTACACAGTCTTCATACCTTTATCCAGTCTTTAAGAAAGTTGATTTTTAAATCATTAAAAGCCTGTAAACTACAAACTGAAGTACTTTCAGGATTTTTGGTAAAGCAATGTCTATATTGATGTAAAAATTTGTGCACAATTTTTTTTTTTTTTTTTAGCTGCACGTGTTAAGTGATACCTAAAACACACATCTAGTATAAATTAATCAATCCTTATACCAGAAAATTTTGTGTTGAGGTTTTTTATTTCTTATTTATTTTTTTGTGGAATGTTTAGTTTATGCTTGTGCACTCAACCAACTACAGTGATAAGGTAAATAGTTTGTCACCTTAGCAACTAGCTTTCTCTCTCTTTCCTTGAGATGAGGAATTATCATTATTATAAATTGATGTACTCTTGACATTAGGCTTAAGTTTTTTAAATTCCACCACCTAATTACACAAGTAATACAATAAGATATACTCCAATTCATTTGAAGAAGCAGACAAACATTAGATTTAAGATTCCAAGTTACCACCACTACATTGTCCTATTATTCAAAGGGTATTTAGTTACCTAGCTGTTGCAAGTTCAATCTCTGAATCAGGTTGTTCATAAAAGTCATATTTTGGTTCAGTAGAAGAGATAGACAAACAACATCTCAAGGACAAATTAAGTATTTATTTACCCGACCCCTCCTCTATGAGTTGGATACAACACAAAGTCAATTTTCCAGCAGAGTACAGCTAGTTTGAATTTAGAGTTTTCCTTCTCCTAGACTGGTAAGACTAGTCAGGAGGGGCTGTAGAATACACCAACTGCATCTCTGAATATCCTGATTATGACACTAAACAATCTGATGGTGAGGCTCCAGTAATGCTGGAGCTTGGGAAATGTGGAGTACCCCTTTTATTGCCATTGCTCCCAGGTTCACTCTGACCCAAAGTGGTAACACCTTAAAGGCTCCTATCTGTCGGTCAAATAGAACTGTTTGGCATTTAAACTGTGTCCAAACAAATGAGTATGCTAAATTGAATTGTTTGAAATAGAACTATTGTTACATTTAACTCTGTGTATAGAGTTCTATCTATGGGTCAAATATAACTGTTTGACATTTAACTGTGTGCAAACAAATGACTTATACTAAGTTGAATTGCTTGAAATAGAACTGTTTGATCATTTAACTGTTTTAAACATTTGACTGATGATTAATTGAATTGTTAGTGATATATATAGCATTACTTATTACAACTTTACTGTCTGCAAACAAATAATTAATATTGAATAGAATTGTGTGTGTTAAGTAACAATAGTTATAACCATTTAACTGTATAGAAACACTAGTGTGCAAACTGGTTAGTTCTAACTCATTTAAAAATCAAATTACCTACAAACTATTCCCTTACAAATCATATATGTATATCCATTTAAATCTATTTGGCTTGAATAATCAAGAATATATAAACAGAGATAGAAATTTAAAAGGTTAACATAGCAAATAAGGATGAAGGTTTGGTAAACAAAGAAAAGAAATGTACATGTAGTTTTATTTATGGAGAAGAAGAGTGCTATCAGAAAGTTTGTAAATAAAAACAATTTGGACACAAATCAACACTGCATCATGTTTGTCAGTTTCACACATTCCTCTATAATGAAACAGCTACTCCTAATTTAACTGTTTCAATATAGCTGTTGCTCAGAGGTTATGGAAAGAGAAAACCAGTTTCTACCAGATTTTGGTTTAGGTCTGATAGTTTTTCTGAATGATTTTATTTATAGTTTTAACAAGAAGTTTATTTATGGAACTATTTTCACGAATTGCTTATAGTTTTTATCAGTTTGTTTATAGAAATATTTTTGAGTTTGACAAGATTCTTAGGTTATGAAGTTTAGTTTGATTCATTTGCATTTTTATTTCATATTCATTTATTGACTATGAGCTACTTTTATATAAGCATTCTTTTATTTAGGTTGGTTGGGTAGGATTTTATGGCATATCAACCATTGTAGGTGATTTAATGCCAAATCCATTTTTAGACATATAAACAGCTTAGTTCTATTTGACCCATAGATAGGACCCTATCAGGTGCTACCACTCTAGGCCAGAGTGAACCTGGGAGTGATGGCATTGATAAAGGGGTACTCTGCATTCCCCAAAGGTCTGGCATTACTGGAGCCTCACTATCAGATTGTTTAGTGTCATATCCAGGACTTATTGGGGGTGTCTTACTCCTCTGTGGAGATGTAGTGAGTATATTCTACAGTCTCAGCCAACTGGACTCTTTTATTTAGGGGTTTGAACTTTCTTAGATTGGAGGGTTTTTTTTGTTTGTTTGTTTTTTTTTTTGTTTAAGAAGTTATTAATTTCACATTGAGGTTATTTAGTCTTTAGAGTCAGGGTATACTTTTAAGTAATAGTTTATGAAAATTTGCTTTCATGTCTGCATTTGGAAATGAGCTCTAATCTTTTTATGCTCTTCAGGGAAGGTTATTACAGCAATTTTCTCTAGTCAAAGTTTACAATGCTTTGAGGTGTTGTTAAACCTAGTGCTGTTTTTGTATTCTCCATGAATAACTTTTGGTTTGTGTTTTTTAAGTTCACTCTATATGCAGTATCATTCATAAATAAGTACCCCTCTAATAATTTTTGTTATAAATTTAATTTTTTTTTGCCCAAAGATTGGACATTATACAATCAAAATGGATATTATTAAGCATTTATCACGATGGCATTGAAACTCTGTAATTAAAAGATTGGACATTATACAATCAAAATGGATATTATTAAGCATTTATCACGATGGCATTGAAACTCTGTAATTAAAATTCTGAATATTTTGCAATCTAAAAATACATTTACCTTATGAATATTTGCAGTTTTATTACAAAGAAACTTTGATTAGTTTATCATTTAATGATATTACCATATGTCAGAGCTTAGACCAAATATGAAAGCTCTCACAGCTAAGTTGAGAATGATCAAAAGCAAGATACTGTGCAGGAGGCTATGTATATAACTTTTGTTTTAAAATACACAAAATTCATAACTCAATTTTTGATAAATTCATGCAATTAAGGTCATTCTAAGGAAAATGAGAAGTCAGTGCTTGTCTAGAATTTTCCATTATTTCTGCAGTAATGTAAAAAAAATTAATAGAAATGTAATACTTACATTTGCCATTCAAATAAAAGTAAGTTTCAATCTTTTTTTTTTTCCCCCTCTTCAGATTTTTATGAATGGTACTTGTTCAAAATAGCAAAATAAATAGAATTTCCATTATTTCTGCAGTAATATACAAAAAATATTCATAGAAACGTAATACATACATTGACAATCCAGATAAAAGTGAGTTTCTGTCATTTTCTTCATTTTTGTTTTTTATAGGACAGTTACAAAATTTTGTTGGCAATCAACTATAAGTTGCCATCTTATTGTTTGAGAATGGGAAAAAGAGTGAAGAAGTATGGTAGATTGGTAAATTATTACTAAGTTTTAGACTTTTAGATGTAACTGTTTTGTAAAAAAAAAATGAAGGAAATGACTAAAACTCTTATTGGAATCGGGAATATATTCATTTACCCAACCCCTCTGCACAAGCAGGATGTGACTCAAGGTCAATTTTTAAGCAGAGTTTAACAGGTTTGAATTTAGAGTTTTTCCTTCTCCTAGACTAGTTACTTTACCAAGTTTAAAAAGCCCAGTCTGCCTTACTATTTACCAATAACTGGAGTGAAAATAGTTTGATACATACTTTCTCAAGGATAGAAGTTTTATATGAAATGCAAACAACCACATCCGGGTTTTGAAATCTGGTTGCTGTGTCCATTTCCTATGATTTGTTGACAGATCTCTTTTCAAGCCTGGAGCATTCTGTTTGATTTGTTACCATTTTGAATAATTTCAAAACAAATGTTTTTGCAAGATAAAAATAATTTTTAGTATAAACCAAATCTGAACAATACAGAGTTTATAATTATGGAAAAAAATTTGAAAAAAAAAATTATTTTATTTTATTTTTTTTTTAAATTGTCCTTATTTATTGAATGCTCCTAGTAAAATTAAAACTATTCTTATGAATTGCTGTTACAATGAGAACCTACATTCATGGGTCATCTGGTTTCATTTAATGTGGTAAAACTTTTACTTTATAAAAGAATAATAATTTTTAGGTTCAAACATATTAGGCAGTTTTCAAAAGCTGTGAAACCTGTACATGGCTTACATTTGATCTTCTCTATTGATGTCAAATATAAATTGTTTAGTTCTAAGTACATATACTTAACAACAAGGCTGGATAATTAACTCCTTTGCTAAATGATAGAATAATGAATATAGCTGTATTATTGATAATCTTTTAAGCAGCATAATGAAAATCCTATTATTCTGAAAGGTTGGCCAGTTAGCTAACATTACCACCATGGCCTTTAAAGACATTTTTGTTATTATTTGCCTGTTCTCTTACATGAGGTTTATCCAGAATAGAATCCTATCATTTAATATCTACAAAGAAAGATAGGGCAATGACACCTTAGTTCACTTTAAAGTATACCCTCTTTAGTTGGGGCACTTTGTGTATTTATGTGGGAAATGGAATCTGCAACCCAAGTTCAAATCCTAGGCTGTTTGCATTTCATTTTGAGTTAATGCTCTTGGGAATGGCATGAATCCATGTGTTATGCCCCCATCTATGGGTCAGTTGTAAAGAAAACTGGGATTTTTAGCTTTGGTAAGGTAAACAGTTTAGAAGGAAAACTCTGAATTCAAACCAGCTGTACTCTGCTTAAAAATTGGCCTTGTGTTACATTTTGCTTGTGGAAGAAGAGTTATGTAAATACATAGAGCCTGGCACACTTTAACCCTGAGGGGAAATTCCTATGGGGTACTAGTTAATGTACTGGAGTGTGATATCATAGTGAGTGAATTTGAGCTCTAGTCACACTATTGTGTTCACTTTTGAACTAATACCCTTGGGAAAGGTACAAACCCTACCTTATTTCTCCCCTCATTTAAATGGCTTTGGCATTAATTAACCCACAAAGGGTGAAATGCAATTAAACAAAGAAACCAAACTAAGCCAACTTTTATTCAAAAGTCTACAAATTCCTCGTTCAGGATCATCATCATCATCATGTTCTCCTTAATTTTGTTGTCAGTCTGAAATCTCCTCCCTTTCAAAGCTAATAGGTGGACGTTGCAGGGAATTATATTTCAATAGTGGGTGGGGCATAACCAGGTGATGTTGTTTTGCCAAAAACTTTGCATGAGATTTTGCTAATTTATTCACTCAACCAGTATCAATGTAACAGTCACACAGTACACATGCTCACTTGATAGCATCTTGTAACTCTACAACAAAGTATGTATTTACTCGACCACTCCACCAAGAGCAGGATGTAAGAATTTTAAAGCAGATTACATCTGGTTTGAATTTAGTTTTCTTTCTCGTAGACTGGTTGCCATCTCAAGACTAAAGAACTAAAGTCTGCCTTTACTATTTTACTCTTAGCTGAAGGAAGAAGAGATGACTTTGTACCTTTGGTGAGGGCATTGTCCTAAAGTGAAACACAACCATGTCCAGGATTTGAATTTGGGCTGCTAATTCCATTTCTAAAATTGATAACCATTATGCCAACACGCCTTTCTAAACAGGAACAAAATGCACATTCACTCATATATAGAAAGGTCCCTTCTTACTTATTGTCAAGTTTCATCAGGGCTGCTTAACTGGTTCTTGACTGTTTGGAAACAAATGATTGATATTAAATTAGATAGAAATACTTGATAAATAGAATTACTAATATTAAATGACTGTACTTGAAACCATTTAATTGTGTCCTAACAAATGAGCTCTAACCAATTTAAAAATAAGGTTACCAATAAACTATTCACCTACAAATCATATATATATGATATTTATATGAACTGGATTTGGCATTAGATTATCATCAAGGGTTGATATATGATTAAACCAAATAACCTAACCTAACCTGGTTTTTGAGTTAGTTTGTCTCATTCTTTTTTTTCATATATCTAGATTCTTTCCAGACAAACCTGATATAATATATATATATATATATATATATATATATATATATATATATATATATATATATATATATATATATATATATAAGGATTGCTGAAAAGTTCTTTGCTCAACCAAGAAAGAATATTATCTTTTTTTTCTAATTTTATCAAATTTTGTTTGGAAGGGTTAAAGAAACTTGAGAAAGGAAGTGTGTTGAACTGTTAGATGAATTGTTCACTGTATTGAAATTTAGCATAATGATTGGTGGAAATTGCAGACCTCGCTCTCTAACTCACTTTTGTCCCACTATACTTCTCCAAGACATAATGCCTCTTTTGTGCATCCTTGAATTTGAGACAAGATTCAAACTATCACTAATAGTACTTCTAATAATTCTCTTTCTGGCTGCTTTCCAAAATTTTAATTCTCTTATTTAATAGTCACAGACTTTTGTTTGACTTTTAATCTGTATTTTTCTTAGCAATTATTTAGATACTTTGAAGAAGACTTCAGACTGTCTCAAACTTCTTCCACTTTTTGTATTGACTATTCTGTCTTACTGGTAGTAACATTTAGTTTACTAGCAATGTTTATGTAATTAAAATGGTCAAAATATTCCTTCATTATTTCTTTTTCTTGTAAACTCCTTAACTCAAGCCATAATGACTCACTTAATCAGGAAGAGTGGAAACAGAATGACTAAACTGATTAATTCATTTTAACAAAGTTTGGTTTTATGGCATATCAACCCTTGTAGATTATTTAATGCCAAATCCTCTCTATACATATCATATTTGATTTGTAAATGAATAGTTTGTTGGTAACATTTTTAAACAAGCCAGAGCTCATTTGTTTGCATGCAGTTTAATGGTTATACATATGATTTGTAAGTCAATTGTTTATAGGTAATCTTATTTCTAAATCAGAACTAATTTGTTTGCACATAGTTAAATGGTTCCAAATATTCTAACACAAATAGTTCTATTTAGTATTAATCATTTGTTTCACTCACTCACATGGTTTCAAATATTGCTATCTAATTTAGTTTTGTTTGCACCAAGTTAAGTGGTTTCAAATATTGCTATATAACACTAACAAATCAATTCAGCCGCACAGTTAAATGGTTTCAATTATTGCAAATCAATGCTAATAATTCCATTCAACATTACACATTCACTTGCACACTGTTAAATTGTTCCAAGTATTGTTATGTATCACTAATAATTCAATTAAACATCAGTCATTTGTTTACACACAGTTAAATGATCAGAGTTCTATTTCTAACAATTCAATTTTATGTAAGTCATTTGTTTGCACACAGTTTAAATGTCAAACAGTTCTATTTGACTCATAGATAGTACCTTATTAGGTGCTACCACTCCAGGTCAGATTAGACCTGGGATCAAGGCAATGAAGGAGTAATCCATATTCCCCAAAGCTCCAAGGCTGGATCCTCACCATCAGATTGTTTAATGTCATATCTGGGACACTTGTTGAGGGGTTCTTACCCCTCTTCAGAGATGCAGTCGGTGTATTCTACAGCCCCAGCTGACTTGGCTTTGTTGCTATGGGGGAGTACAGAAAATTCTTTCTCTCACCAAAAAGGAATAATTTCTCTTTTTTTATTTAAGGGTTAAAGAAACTAGAAAAGATGTGCAAAATGTCTTGAACAGCAAGATATGTGGAATTGCATATAAGTTTAATAGATCTAGGTCATTCCCAGAGTTTTTCCATACTCCCTTGCACTTATAAACATTTTAGCTTGTTAATTTCAGGTAAATATACAAGATGTATATACAACACTGATATATATCTTTATCAGTTGTCTAAATTTCTGAGATTAAGGTTAATGATTTTTATCATTCAGGGTTTTCAGACTATTGTCTTCATGTTTGTTATATTCACAATGTTTTGGTCAATATGTCCTCTGGCTTTCTTCAAGTGTTTGTCAAACTCGGGGGTCTGCATGGAAATTTGAACCAGGTCCTTTATTCAATCCATGGGGGTCACTTGTTCTGATTCCGTTAACCATAACAGGGTGTTGTATTGTTACTCACCTGCAGTCAGGATTGAACCTGCAATGCTGGCTCAATCCTGACTGCAGGCGACATATACAATACAGGAATACTTATACTCTGTTATGGTTAACAGAATAAGAATAAGCAACCTCCCCCCCCACCACCACCACGTGGATTAAATAAAGGATGTTGTTTGAAGTTCCATGTAGGCTTCCGAGTTTGACAAACACCTGAAGAAGGCCGGAGGACATGTCGACCAAAACGTTGTGAATATAACAATAAAGATGAAGACAATAGTCTAAAAACTCTGAATGATATAGCTTTATTGTTTATCTTGCCTATGATATCTCATGTTGACTTTATTAAACAAGAACATCAAAAGTTATGTTTGGGAAATGGTTTATTTCTCAACTAATTCTTAGAATATATCACATTGCAGGAATCTGTTTCTTTTATAGGGATACTTAGAACTAAGTTTTTGGGGTGGTATTTTGTTTGAAATGTTTTTGTACATGTTTCTGTAAAAAAAATGTGTTAACACAAAGATAGCAAATGAAACATATACACACATGTGTGTAAATAAATAAATAAATATATATATATATATATATATATATATATATATATATATATATATATAAAGTTGGCGACCCAACTCGCAGGTGACCTGAATGCTCCCTTTTCAATAGCTACTACACCAAAGTGTAGGGGAGGGTGCTACTCCATCCCCTGGATTGCTCCATTTTACCCTTATAATGCTGAGTGTTAAGCAAGGTGGCATCAAGTACCATTTTTTGAGTCTTTAGTATGACTCAACCTGGGATTGAAACCCAATCTTCTGGATCATAGATGAACATTCTACTCATTAGGAGTTTGCTATATTTATAAGGAGTGTTTATCATTTGTGATATTAGTTTGGATAGCACAGACACATTTAATTGCACTTAATGATTATTAGTTTCTCACCTGTGTGATCACATAGACACTCACGTGTGTCTGTGTGTGTGTATGTGTGTGTGCATGTGTTTCTGTTTAAATTTTAACACTCACTAAAACTACATAACAAAGATTAAACAGTAACTAATGGATCACGAACAAATATGACTCTAGGAATGTGGGCACTACTATTGTCTACTTTTTAGAAACAGTAAAAATGTTTAGGCCATGAAAGCTGAGATACATATAGGTCTTTTTTGGTTAAAGAGAACCAATAAACCATAAAAATGAAAAAGCTTTAAAAACAGATTATTTTTGGAGCTAAGGGTAGATAGGATGAAGGAAGAAATTTATATCTAAGCTGTAATGGTTGACAAGCTAGACTAGCAAACTATTATTTGTGAGTTCAAGTCTCACTGGGTGCCTCATGCTTCTGACCTGGTGTCACAACAAAGCAAAACAGTTAATAACTATATCTGAGACCTCATGGTTGGTGTCTTGTTATTATTCCCTGTGTATGACATCACCAATTTGTGATGGTTCTTGATGTATCCCTAGCAGAGAGGAGACAACATCTTTTCTCTCTCCTTTGTGTGTTTGTTAGTGTGTTACTGTAGTAAAGAAAAGAAAGGATAAAAGAAACTAAGAAAGAAATCATAATCACAGATGAACATTGATATTGACTGCATTCATATCTGTTTAGTTTTTCTTCATCAAATTTTGGTAGGGTGAAATGCACCAATAAACACTGGTACTTAACCATTGACTGTGCATATAAATGTTTTAGTTTTTCACCACACTCTCCCTTAGATTTAACCATTTTCCAACCAACAATTGAAGTACTGGATACCTCACCTTACATCTGTAATTTGTTCCAGGAGAGGCAACTTAAGTCAAAAAACGACTTAGTCAAATTTACTTGTCTCTAGGCTAAACCATAAGTAACCATTCCCAGTTCTGTATTTTATTTATATTGGATAAATAAGAATCTATTTAAAACTTATAAACAAATAAATCTTAGTTTTTAATATAGTACAGAAAAAATAATCTAAATTTATGAATACATGTACATACATACTTGTAAATGTAGATGTTTACAATTTGGCATTCTTTACAGTACATCACAAACTCTTTATTTGTGAATGTGTTTTTTCTCTAAGATAAAATAAATTGAGCTCTTAAAGACCGCTAAATAAGACAACACTACACTCACAGATGTTTACATATTTCGTTCTCTAGGATTTATGATGATTATATTAACATTTACTGCAACTGTACATATTCTAATCTGATTTTATATGCTTTCATTCTTATTGTACAGTAACATGATTTTATATGCTTTTAATGTTTTTCTAGTGATATTATGACTTCAATATTTGTAGCAGACATGTAAAGTCAAATAAAATGACTTAAACTTGATTTTTATTTTTCCATATATTTTTTTGACAAACAATGTATAATCAAGAATGAATTAACTTGAAACAATGTAACCTGAGGTAAACCTGTATCTTTTTTGGAGGAGGGGGGGGTTGGATGATTAAGTTTACCCTGTTGGCAGGTTTCAGATTATGCCAAATGCATCCACTATTGAGGGGTAAGACTCCTCTCAAAAAAGGGGATGTCCTGGGTATGCCTCTAAAATGCATCTGATAGTGAGGCTCCAGTTCTAGAGACCTGGGAATTCCTCTCAAGTCCGTTTTGACCCAGAGTGGTAGTACCTCCTATCTATGGGTCCAATAGAATTGTTTGAAAATCACTGTGTGCAAACACAATTTTAAAAAGGCAATGGAACAATGAAAATATAGTTATGATTACAATCAAGCATTTATAAATGAATCCAATTTCTGCATTAAATGACCTATAAGGAGTTGATACACTGTTAAACAAACCAAACTGATTGAGCCCAGTTAGCTCGGACTGTAGAATACACCTACAGTGTGGTAAGACCACCACCCAACAAATGTCCTGGATATGGCATTAAACAATCTTATAGTGTGGCTCCAGTTGTGGAGCTTTGGGGAATATTGAGTACTCCTTCATTGTCATTGCTCCCAAGTCTACTCTGACCTGGAGTGGTAGCACCAGGTAGGGTTCTATCTATGGGTCAAATATAACTATTTGACATTTAAACTGTGTCCAAACAAATGACTTCTGTTAAATTGAATCATTAGAAATAGAACTGTTTGATCATTTAACTGTGTGTAAACAAATAACTGATGTTTAATTGAATTATTCATATGTAGCAATACTTGGGACCATTTAACTTCGTGCAACTGAATGAGTAATGTTGAATAGAATTATAGATATTACATAGCAATACTTGAAAGTCTTTAACTGTGTGCCTAAATTGAATTATTGGTATTATATAGCAATACTTGAAACCATTTAACTGTATGCAAATGAATGAATAATGTTGAATGCAATTATTAGCATTAAATAGCAATACATGTAACCACTTAACTGTGTGCAAACAAATGATTAATATTGAATAGAATTATGAGTGCTAGATAACCAACCATTAAACTGTGTCGAAACAATGGCAAAACTAGTGCACAAACAAATTAGTTCTAACTCATTTAAAAATGAAATTACCTACAAACTATGTATGCAAACAAATGACTGGGAAGATAAAGAGGTTCATATGTTTCCTAAAGGTATTAGTCTGAAAGTGAATATAATAGTGTAAGTAAATTTTGAACTCGCTTACTATGTCAGTCAAGCATATTAGCCATTATGCCATGGGGACTTTTCTGGAGAAAAGATGTGACAGGTATGATAAACTGCTGGATAAATAGGTAGAATAACACGCACTGGCTTTAAGTCAATCTCTTCTTTGAGAACTTTTTAGAACTCCTGTGCTATAGGTTAAATAATACCAGTGCTGTTCTACAAGGATGGCGTTGGCATTAAATAATCCACAAAGGTTGATATACATTAAACAAAAAAACAACAAACTAAACATGTTTTAAAGTTTCTTTAACCCAATTCCAAAATATCAATATTTTTTCAAAAAATTCTTCAATTGGTTGGTAGGTCAGGTGTGTGTGCGTGCGTGCATGCGTGCGTGAGCATATGTATATAGGGCTTTACACACTCCTCTATTCTAGAGCTGTATCAGCTTTTCCTAAAAACAATTGAAATGGCCTACCCTCCACCCCCCCCCTCTCTCTCTTTTAAGGTACCACTCTAGCTCCCATTCTAAAAAAAATCATTCCTTTTCCCTGCTCTATCTATACCTTATGTAACCTGCTCAAAAATTCAACAAATTTTCAACTAAGTCACACACTTCCTGATTGCCCACAAATTGCAGTCTTCAAATTTATTTCCTTATTCTCAAATGCTCAATCACTTGAGACTTGAAATCTATACAAACAGCACTATATTAAGTTGAAATAGTGATGTTTTTTTATATAAAATTGGGTGGTGTTTAAATCTTGTATAGGTGGAAGGCAAAAGAAAGTTTATTACAATACTTTGCAACAATACACATAATATTCATGCATGGCAATTTCACAGTTTAACTTGCTTTTTTAGAAAGCATTTCCTATGGCCTTAACACAGCTTTTTTATTCTCCTAATCTAAACTCAAGTATAACATAATGAAAATAAAACAATTAGTGAAAACATTGGCTGATTATTGGGATATATAGTATTGCGTTGTCCTTTAAAAAAAATTGTTTATATGATCTTTAATTAGTTCTAATACAATACGTCAACTACATCTTTGTAGAGGGGTAAGACCCACTGAGTGTTCTAGATATGATGGTAAACCATCTGATAGCAAAGTTCCAGTCCTGAAATTTTGGATAATGTAGAGTACCTCTTTATTGCCATTACTCCTTGGTCCATTATGACCTGGAGTCTCAGAGTCAAATAGAACTGTGTAATCATTTACTATACTTGAAACTGGCCAATTGGTCTAATGGTTAGAATGTTCACCAATGGTCCAGGAGACCAGGGTTCAATCCTATGTCGAGTCATACCAAAGACTCAAAAAAAATTATACTTGATGTTTCCTTGCTTAATACTCAGCATTATAAGGTATGAATCAAGAGTAAGTGAAGCAATCCAGGAAAAGGAGTAGCACCCTCTTCTACACTTCGGTGTAGTAGCTATTGAAAAGGGAGTCTTTGAGTTGCCCTTGACTATAGTCGGCCAACTTACTTACTATACTTGAAACCATTTACCTGTTTGCAAACAAATGATTGATATTAAATTGAATTATTAGTATTAGATAGCAATACTTGAAACGATGTAACTGTGTAATCAAATGACTTTGAGCTTGTTTAAAGATAATGTTACTTACAAACTATTTGTTTACAAATTATATATATTAATATCTATGTAAGAATAGGATTTGGTATTGAATAACCAACATACAAGGTTTGATATGCCATAAAACACAACCAACCAACTATTAGTTTTACTTAATTATTCAACAAATGAAATCATTGCAACAATACTAATGAAATTCCAAGGAAAATCTTAATATTTGGTGTGCAAAATTTTCCAGTGTCATTTCAAAGTTTTCTAAATAGAATTCAGTCACACACAAAAGGTACCATGAACTCTAGCACATTGCTAAAGTAATGACTAGTTTGTCCATGCCACCATGACCATAATTATATAATTTTGTAATTGCATTGTACTTGTAAAATCTCAAACTGCAAAAATTCCTTCTGAATATTAAATTAAAGATAAATGTAAATAGATATAATCTATCATATACTTTGCACATGTAAAGTGAATCCAGTGATGAGAGTTCAGTCCTGAAGGTTTGGGGAGTGTTAAATCCTCCTTTCATTACCATTATTCCCAGGTTCACTCTAATATGGAGTGATAGTACCTGTTAGGGTCCCATCTATAGATCTATTGTAAAATCATTCGTATTACATAAGAATACTTGGGACCACATAATTACAAAAAGACTGACCTTGGCTTAAAATAACCAAACGAGTTGACATGCCATAAACCCAACCAACCACCTATGCTTTGCTGCCCTGTTATAAATTAAAACTAAATGAATTGTATCCCTACAATTCTTCTACACAGATGGCTTTGGCATTAAATACCCCACAAAGGTTAATATGCTATTAAAACAAAGAAAACAAATTATCTTTTAAATCTATGGTTCAAGCATAATCTGTTATTATAACTAAAAAAACATTACTATGACCGAAATATTTCTTTAGAACTGACCATTCTAAACAAAGTTGTACTTATCTTTTCTCTTTGTGCCTCTTTTGAAAGAATAAGCAAGTTTTATCTCTCTATCTCTCGTGTATGTTAAGATTGTTGTCAAAATAACTAATGTTTTTATATGCTGTGTGTATATTGAATATAAGACTCATGTAGTGCACATTACATTTCTTTCTCAATACATTTTTTCATGTAGGAAAACCACAAATTCTGAGTTTGAACACTTAAAATATAAGAATAAACATATCCTGTTTGATCATAAATTTCTTTTGTAATTTCATCTTTTAAAATGTCATTTTAAAATGACATTTTGGTTATTTTCTTTTTTTTTTCTTTTCTTTTTTTTTCTTTTTTTTTTTTTTTTTTATTAATTGTCCATTGGTTTGGTTATATGTATGCTTATATGATTCTTGTTCTTATTCTTAAGTTTCTGTATTATCAATGAAAACAAAATAAGGAAATATAAAATATTTTGATGTTGAGATCTGAAGCCTGTACTCACTAGATCAAGAAATTTTCTATTATATCTCTTAAAAATTTTTAAAAATTTATTTATTTTTTTAAATTCATACATAAAGTATTCTGCTTTTATAAAATTTTGACTTTCACATATATTTTTTATATAGATGTATCACTGATCACAGAAAGTAATCAATTTGAAATATATCACTAAATTATCACATATATGTCAGGATCAGAACAAATATAGGTTATTCCAGACTCCATGTCCATTAATTTTTATATACTATAAAACAATATTTATTTCTGCATTTCATTTCATGTCTTAGATTAGGTTATTTGGTTTAATGGCATATCAACCCTTGATGGTTATTTAATGCCAAATCTTGTTTTTATAGATGATTTTTAAGCAAGTAGTTTGTAGGTAACTTTATTTTTAAATAAGTTAGAGCTCGTTGACAATGACAATGAATCTTCATAGATAATTTTAGTATTTGTTGTGTGACTATATATACTCATTAAAATGAATGAAAGAGTTGACGTTTTTGTTAATAAATTCTATCTATAATAGAAAGTTCTTTAAACAGCCAGTCCAAATTATAAAAGATTCTTTCTTGTTATGATGCATTTCTTTTAAAAATTTCTAGGAATTTCTATAGATACTTTTGATTTATCATGTCATATATAATCATAAGAATGGATGAAAGTTTTGAGGGGGTGTCCTCATGGTGTAATGCTGAAAGCGATGGACTGCGGAATCATAGTAAGCAAGTTCAAACTTCAGTTGTGCTATTACGTTCACTTTCAGACAAATACCCTTGTAAAAGGTATGAACCCCCTTATCCTCCTAGCTATGGGTTAAATAGTACCACTACTTTTCTTCTTGAAGGATAACTTTGGCATCAAATAACCTACCAAAGTTGATATGCCATTGAACCAAGAAACCTGAAGCATGAAAATGTTGATATTTTTTTAATGAAATCGTATCCATCATAAGTTCTATGAACAGCCAGTTCAAATTATAAAAGGCTGCTTCCTTCTTGTTATAATACATTTCTATAGTAAAGTTACATGAATTTCTATAGATGTTTTTAGTATTTGCTGTGTGGCTATATATGATTATTAGAATGAATGAAAGTGTTAATGTTTTTGTTTAATAAACCCCATCCATTACAAGTTCTATAAACAGTGAGTCCAAATTATAAAAAAACAACTTCTTTCTTGTTATAATACATTTCTACAGTAAAATAAATTACAATGACTTTCTAAAGATATTTTTTGTAATTATGTCAGTGAGTAGAGTGTTCACCAAATGGCCCAGGAGACTGGGGTTCAATCCCAGGTCAAGTCATACCAAAGACTCAAAAAATGGTACTTGATACCTCCTTGCTTAACACTCAGCATTATAAGGTACATATCAAGGGTAAAGTGGAGCAATCCAAGGAAAGGAGTTGTGCCCTTTTCTACACCTCAGTGTTGTAGCTTATGAAAAGGGAGCCTTCGGGATCACCAACTTTATTTTATAAGAATGGATGAAAGTGTTTGTTTTTTTTTAAAGAAATCCTATCCATCATAAGTTTTATAAATAGCCAGTACAAATTATAAAAGGCTGCTTCTTTCTTGTTATAATGCATTTCTATAGTAAAATAAATTACCATGATTTTATAGATGCTTTTTGTATTTATTATGTCATTATATATAATCATAAGAATGGATGCGCAACGATGTCTTTTAATAAATCCTAGCTGTAATATCACAAACAACCTGTGTATATAAACTCTTACAATCAGATTTTCAGAGGTCTCTTTTTTATTTTTTGTTAAGTGTATTTAAGGCTTTGTTTTAATACTTCCTTCCTTACAGCAATTTATTTGCTTATCTTTTCTACCACAAAGTATTAATTGGACCCACTTCATCTGAATTACCCAATGGCTGCTTAATCTTTCCTATTAAGTCTTCTACTTTATATCATTTAACAACACAATGATAGCATTATTATAATCCACCATTCTTGTCAGGTTACATTACACTGAATCTCATTTATAGCCAACACCAGACTTAATCATCTATTTAGTACTGTTGATTGATATAAGGGGACTAGTTTAAATTTTAATATCATATTTGTTTTAGAATTTTTACATTCAAGATTGTTTCTTGTTTTCGGCTTATTTATTCTTCTTCATGTCTTTGATCGACCAGTGTTGTACTCCAGCAGGTAAAAATATGATTTATTTCATTGTTCTTCAAGCTTTGTATGTTATAAATAATAAGGTTGTTGCCTTAAAAAAAGAGAGAGAAATATTAATTGTAGAAAGTAGATAAAAGAGAGAATGTTCACATTTTCATTAGAAGGTCTATTTACTTACATGAGTAGTATTAAAGACAATTTTGAAACATTTCTTACATGATGTATTGTTAGGTATTACTAGTTTTAAAAATCACTGATACATTTGAATTTTTTAATTTGATATTTTTAAAAAAATCTATTCATTCATTTTAAAAAAAGTTAAAAAGATCTTTTAATTAGATTTTTTTTTTTTTTTTTTTTTTTTTTTTTTTTTTTTTTTTAGAAATCTAATTACTTTTAATAATTCAGATGTTTAAATTTCTTTTAGACATTCTTTTTTAATTTTGATTTTTTTCTTTAATTTAGAAGTTTAATTTTTTATTCTCTTTAACTTTCTTAAAAAATTAAATTAAAATGATTTTTGAATTTCAAAACAATTTTTTTTTTAGAAATACTCTATAATGAATTTACATATATTTACCATAGGAGTCTTTTACTCATTTTTTTTTTTTTTGTTGATATGGTAGCACAATGCTTACTTTGAGTGATGACAAGCATGCTACACATTACCATAACAGATTTTTCTCATCTCTTTATAATGGTTTATTCTGACATATAAAAAACGTTTTACACACAAAATATAGATATATAGATACTCATGGTGTTTCATTTAGGCCAATCTTTTAAATAATATATCTTTCTTCTCAATTTTTTCAACTGTCTTTTCCATTTCTATAAAGTTGCTCTTGCATTAAGGCTGGCTTTCCAAGGAAAAGGGTTGTGACTTTGAATCTCACTGGAGGCTTTTATTTCTGATTCACATTTCGGGGGGGGGAGATTTTCCACATTGTTGTGGTTAACATGCTGAACTATGATATCATGGTAATCAAGTTAAAACTCCAGTCAGTTTATCGTGTTAATTTTCAAACTAATACCCTTGGAAAAGAACCCCTTATATCTCTGCCTCTGGCTATGGGTTAAATAGTACCACTACTGTTCTTCTACAAGGATGGCTTTAGCATTAAATAACCCATAAAGATTGATATGCCATTAAACAAAGAAACAAAAAAAAAACTAAATTTCTCATAGATTGAATAATGGTGCCCTGAGAGTTGTGATAACAAGTAACTAAAATAATGTTAAAAGAAATATTAGTCAAAAGAATTGCTTTATCTTATGAATACATTGATGATGGAGGAATCTCCATAATGTTGCTAACATGGTAGACTGCAATAACATAGTAATCAAATTTGAAACTCTAGTCATGCTGTTATGGAATAATATCCTTGGGAAAGGTACTGAACTCTTTTATTCCCCCAGCTATGGGATGAATAGTACCACGGCTATTCTTCTATAAGGATGGCTTAGGCATTAAATAACCAAAAAGGTTGATATGTCATTAAACAAAGAAACCAAACCAAATAGGAATAATGATTATGTCAACTAAAGAATACTTGTAAATGAATATTTATGCTTTGTTGAAATGTTATATACTTCTTCCTTCCTATAAACTGCTCTGCCATTTGGTTATCCACTTTCTGTATTGTTTGTTTTATAATTGGTATTGTATTATCTTTAAAACAGAATCAGTTTCACACTCTGTATAAAGATAAGTCATTTATTAAATATTTACTGTCTATGACTAGAGTATGTCTAAAGTTTTGCAATATTTTGACAATGTGAGGTAGAATTTGACAGCTCTGGATACTTCTGCTGAGGTCATGAAAGTGAAGAACTACACTGTACTATGAGATGCTAAGCCTGCCTGATACTGCCATGGTTGGTTGGTTTGTTTTACAGTGTATCAACTCTTTTCAGGTCATTTGACAAAGAATCAAGTCATTTTTATAAAAGTTTCAAACAGTTCAGTTTAGTATAAGTATAGTTTTTTGTTTTAGACAATTAAATGTCAAAACAGTTCTATTTTAAACAATTCAGTTTAATATTAGTACAGTTTTTTGTTTACACAGTTAAATGCTGAAAACAGTTAATTTCAAACAATTTAGTTTAGCTTAATCACACAGTTTAGTTCTATCTGACCCATAGATAGGGCCCTATCAGGTGCTACCTCTCCTGGCCAGAGTGGACCTAGGAGTGATGGTAATAAAGGGGTACTCCACATTCCCAAAGTTCCAGCATTACTGGAGCCTCACCATCAGATCATTTAGTGTCAGATTCAGGATCGCGGAGGCCACAATCTTACCCCTCTGCAGAGACACAGTCGGTATATTCTACAGCCCCAGCTGACTGAGTCATCTATGGTGTGGAGCATGTCCTCAGAATCCACAATTTTAGGCCTATCTGATTTTAAGGTTCTTGCAATCCAACTGAAATTTCTTGAACCATACTGTGATCAACTATACCTTCACCTTTTGCACAACAAGTATTTTTGGTTGCCTTTGCAGTGTTATGGCACAACTTGAACTCATAAAGCCTAAGTTTTTGGATTGGACTACATTGCATGTTCATCTGAATGGCTTTCAAATCATACACAGTGAAGCAATGCACAACATTTAAGTGCACTACAGTGGGTACCTTTCATGGCTTTGGTCACATGATGTACATGCTGCAATTTAGCATGTACCAAAATATTACAAAATTTTTGACTCACCCTAATAAGTCATTAAATGATGATCAGGGTAGTTTTGATGCAAAGTAGCTGAAATTAAGATGGAGGAATTATTTGTCAAAAATTAATAACCAACAATGTTTTATCTTATGTTAGATACTATTCCTTTATTATAAGCTAAAACTTAGAATTTACTAAGCCATTCTTAGTTTGGCGCATAGGCCTCAAATTAGTCCTGTACCTCCTTATCAAAATCAACAAGATATGCCAACAGTACAGATTCCTATGACTCTCTTTCTCTCATCATTCATCTCTTCTGACCATTACTCTTGATAAGTCATTTAGATAGCACGCAAAGTTGATGAATGTAAGTTTTTGCTAGTTAGCCAACACTGGTGTGTCCATGTGTGGGAGTCCATTGAACAGTGTATATTTCTCTTCACTTCTCCAGCAGATTTGTAAGATTGGAGGTAAGTGGCCATGTGTCTACTTTTTTTATAGAGTGCTGTTTCCTGGATTTGTTCAAAACAGCATGCAACATCACTATGTAGTTCTTATTTAGCATTTTCTCCAGGTGTTTTGTTGAAGTCCAAGTAGTGTAACCTTACCATAGTACTGATATGGTTACAGCTTGAAAGAAATCCCATTTTTATCAGAGAGATCAGATTTCCACATAGTCATTGATCTGTCAATAGCAGTCCATGGCTTACCTATGTGTATATGTTTACCAACCCCTCTGCACAAGCAGGATGTGACAGTTTTTTTTAAAGTGGAGTTTAACTGGTTTGAATTTAGAATTTTCTTTCTCTTAGACTGGTTGCTATACTAAATTTAAAGAGTCAAGGCTGCCCTACTATTTACCCATAGCTGGATGTTGAAGAGTTGGATTTGTACCTTTCCTAAGGGCTTTGTGAAATGCAAACTGCCTCGTCCAGGATTTGAACTCGGGTTGCCATGTCCATTTCCAATGACGGTAACCATTATGCCACAGACACTTCCAACCACAGATGAGCTGATCAAGACATCCTTCATTTCATGGGTGGTTTCTCCCATCACTGTCACCCCTGAGGAAATGCACTACACATTACTTAATTGTGCTCACATTCACTGTTTGTTCTCTGTAAATATTCAAGTATTGTTGAATCTAAGTAAGTGTAATTTTTTTCTATATAAAGGAAGTCAGTGACCCACCTTTGCTTCCATGGCAAATAGCATTTTACCAGATAGCACTTAGCTACTATTTGTAACAAGGTAAATGATGGGTGATTTGTTGGAAGGTTCAATCTGTATTGCCATATCACTAACATTCACTTCTGGCATTACAAGATGAGACAGTAAAATAGGTGGTGTTGTTTTTGGTGGTGACAGTGGAAAAATAGTATTTTGTAACTGAAAAGTTGCCCTATCCAATGGTGTTGTTGCTCTCCTTGTATCTGTTATGTGTAAATAAATAGGAGGCATTATTCTTAGAGTACGCTTTGTATCTTTTCCCCAAATTAGTTTTTATTTAAACTTGTGCCAATTGCAAAACATAAAAATAAATAAAACTAATCTGAAGCTATTCTTATTTACTGTCTTAAACTCTAAACCTCAGAATTCAATTAAATACATGCCTGCACAAAAAGGGCTGCAGCTAATCTTTGTATGATAGTAAACTGTGTGAGGCTGCAGTTCTGGAGTACCTCTAACCTAGATTGATAGTACCTGTTAGGATGTCATCCATTCTATTAAGCATAGTTACTTGAAGCTCTAATTGTTTACAAAAGGATTATTATTATTATTAGTTACTTTAAACCATGGGGGAGTCCCTTTGGTATAATGGCTAATGAGCTGGACTGCAACATCATTGTGAGTTTTTAGCGAATGAATGTGTTGTTATTTTTAGCGAAGAAACCATTTCCATGTGCCTGGGTATGTTCAGCCATCTTGCTTTCTTCTTGAAGCTAGGTTGCGGGGAAAATTGAAAACTTTTCAATGTGTCGATTTTTTTTTTCTTTTGCGTAGGAATGCTGAGTGTTCATAAGGCTGCGTGTTTGTAAAGGCTGTATTTTCGTATCAGAACGTTGTGGGTTCATTTCCGTCAGGTCACCATTTTAGCGAAGAGATTTATTCTTTTTAGCAAAGAAATCATTTTAGCGAAGAAATGTTTTCTTGCACGTGTTTATATCCTCGCTAAATGTAGTTGTTGGTATATAAAGGAGGATGAAGAAGCAAGTAGACAAAGATGCCGTTAGGTTTTATATGAAGGTTTTTAATGGCAGCATGAAATAAAGGGTTTACGTTTATGCTGCTAGTCTCGTAGGAAGGAAGGAAGTAAGGAAATGAAATTAAGTTGTTATAGAGTTGAGAATGCATTTTAGCAGCTAAATGCCTGAGCGAAAAGGGCATCGTTAGGTTAAGTCATTGTTGAATGTGTGAGGGAAATATGTTCACTATAGTGTTGCAAAATTCGTGTTTGCTGTTTGAGGACAGAAAAGATTGTAGTCACTGCAAGTGTGTGGTTCTGATTGTTTCGGGGAGAAGCGTGAATGTCTCCAGAAAATGTTGCCCAGAGATGAAGTAGCTAGGTGTCAGGGCAGAATTTTGCATCACAGTTGGCATAGCTAATACTGGAGGCGACTAAAAGTTGTTCCTATGTGTGGCGTATTGAATTCATCTAATTCATATTCAACTGGGAACCCTTGGTCAAAGAGAATTGATGCAAGGGGTCCATAAATTAGATGGCTTTCCTCATTGTGTCAATGCTGCTGCTGCTATTGAAGAGCAGACAGTAAGACGTCTGTCCTGAACAAAGAAGTTCCAAGAAAGAAAGAGAGTGTTTGGTGGCTTCCCCAATTTCTGCTGCCCAGAAAGATGGTCCGGGGTGAATAGGATAAGTCATCCTGATTGGGTGAAAATATGCGTCGACCCTAACAGTTGAATTAAATTACGCGCTAAACAAAAATACAAAATTCTTTCTGCTACAAGTTCAAACTTCACTTTTGGACTAATTCTCTTGGGAAAGGTATGAACCCCTTATCCTCCACCGGTTATATTTTAAATTGTATCACTACTGTCCTTCTACTAGGACTGCTTTGGCATTAAGTAACCCACAAAGGTTGATATATCATTAAACAGAGAAGCCAAACTTAACTTTAAACCTTATAATTGTGTGCAAATTATTTGTATTAGATAGGAATACTTGATGTCATATAACTGTGCAAACAAATGATCATAGACAAATTAGAAATATTTTTAAAAGTGGGATTTAAGGAATAAAATGCAATGGAACATTTGTAAGATTGATAAAATTTATGCATTAAATGACTGATAAGAAATTCATATACAAGTAAACAAATAAACCAAAAACATTAATCATAAGTGAAATAAAACAAAAGAAAAATTTAAATCACTTTCAAATGAGTACATCATTTTTAGAAAAATAATTTAGAAATGAGTATTTATTTATCCAACCCTTCTGTCACAGGCTGTCACAGACATAAGGTTTATTTTATATGCAGTGTACATCTGGTTTGAATTCAAAGACCAATTGCCCTAACAAAGCTAAAGAACCCAGACTGCCTAACTATTTCCATGTAACTTGGTTGGGAGTGAGAACAGATAGATTCATACCTTTCCCAAGAGCATTGGCTCATAGTGAAATGCAAACAGCATTGTTCAGAATTTGAGCTTGCATCTGTAGACAATAACTGTTACATTTTTTAACACTGAGCAGTGCTGTGTGTGTGACAGCATCCACCTGTGTATTCATATAGGTTTCCCAGGAATTAGTGTACGAAAGAGGTCCTCAGCCATATTCGTGTAACAGGTTTGAATTCTGTTTTTCTTGTCTTAGACTGGTTGCCATACCCAGGTTAAAGAGCCCAGTCTGCTCATCGTTGGAGAGAGAATAGTTGGATCCATACCTTTTGCTATATGAGGTGCCCGTGGTGTAGTCGTTATCGTCGTAGGAAATGGACACGGCGACACGAGTTCAAATCCTGGACGAGATTGATTGCATTTCACATAGCACTAATACCCTTGGGAAAGGTATGAATCCAATTATTCTCCCTCCAGCTATGGGTAAATAGTAGGACAGACTATGTTCTTCAGCCTTGGTTAGGCAACTAGTCTAGGAGAAGGAAAACTCTGAATTCAAACCTGTTAAACTCCGCTTAAAAATTGACCTTGTGTCATATCCTGCCTGAGCGGAGAGGTTGGGTAAATAGTACCTTTTTGCTATATGAAATGCAAGCAACCTCATCCAGGGTTTGAACTCATGCTGCTGTGACCATTTCTTATGATAATAGCTATTATACGAGTGCCTTTATGCAGTGCTAGGCCCAGTTGGCTGGGGCTGTAGAATATACCAACTGCTTCTCTGCTGAGGGGTAAGACCCACCCCTCTAACAAGTGTACTGGATATGACACTAAACAATCTGATGGTGAGGTTCCAGCAATGCTGGAACTTTGGGGAATGCAGAGTACCCCTTCATTGCTATCACTCCCTGGTCCACTCTGGCCCGAAGTGGTAGCACCTGATAAGGGTCCTATCTTTGGGTCAAATAGAACTAAACCATGGTTTCTTACTGTTTTTAGCGTTTAAACTGTGTATTTATACTAAACTGTATCGTTTAAAATAGAACTGTTTTGACATTGAAACTGTGTACTTATGCTAAACTGAATTGCTCAAAATAGAACTGTTTTGACATCTAAACTGGGTACTTATGCTAAACTGAATTATCTGCATCAGCCCTGGGAAAACAGGGAGTTACAAATATAAGAAGAATTTCCATCAAAAAAGGTGAAGAATGAATCCAGATCAACATTTACATCCTGACATTTAATCAGCCCTGTACTCCCAAGGAGTTGAAGATCGGCTATTGTCTTAGGAGAGTTGAGCCGTACATCCCAACACCCTTGAGGTGCTTCAAATGCCAAACATATGGACATCACAGAGAAGCCTGTAGAGGATGACAGGTATGTACCAGATGTGGTAAAAAGGACCCGGACCATATGGAGGAATATTGCTTGAAAGAAATACCTGTACAAACTGCTGACAAGATCATCCAGTTTATGCAAGATTTTGCATTGTTTACAAGAAGAAAAGGAAATAATTGTGGTGAAGCACAAGAGGAATGTGTCCTTCCTGGAAGCAAGGAAAATTGTAGAGAGTTACATGGGAGAAAACACCTACACCTCTGTTGCACGGAGGACGGATAGAATCAATGAAGAACACAATATAGAACACTTGTGGAGAAATTGAACCAGTTGGAAGCCAATGATTGGCCAAAGATTCAGAAGCACCTGAAAAAAACTACACTCGGCCAAATTTTCCAAGCACCAGCTCAGCAAGAAGTTGGGAATGGGGAGAGATCCAATGTTGTAGTCCAAACAGAAACGCACACTCCAACACAAACTACTCCTAAATATGTAAAATCTCCAACAAAATAGCCGCTAAATAAATCACCAATCCATCCACCAAAAAGCATTAAAAACTTGTCTCCCATAAGACCTGAATAACTTAAACAAAAATCACAAGCTCCTAAAATAAAGATGAACACCAAAGTGAACAAGGAAAGACCAGGAAGCACATTCAAAATGCCCTCAAGAACAAAGTCACCTATAAGAACCAAACAGTGCAATGCTCAGGGATCAACAAAACTTCTATAAAGGATCTAGAGTATAGAAAGTATGAATAGCAACACGGACCGCGTAGTTGCCAGCCTTAATCTTGAAGAAATAATCAATAACTACAATACTTGAAACCACTTAACTGTGGGCAAACTTATAAGCTCAATCACCTTTTTAAATGTTAATCTCTTATATATCATACATATCTATTTAAATGTGCAAACAAATGCCTGATGTTAAATTGTTACTGTTACATAGCAACTCTAGAAGTCATTTAACTATGTGCAAACAAATGAGGAAAAGTAAATTGAATGATTTGTACTAGATAGAAATACTTGAAATCATTTAACTGAAGGAAAATGAGCTCAAATCTGTTCAAAATGTTATTAGAAAAATGATCACAAACCATGTATATTTAATATATAAATCTAGACAGGGTTTGTCATTGAACAATTTGCAACATTTGGTATGACATAAAAACAAACCATCTTATGAAGAACTAATTTTGACACTCGAAATGCATACTTATATTAAACTGAATTGTTTGAAATAAAAATGTTTTTACATTTTACTGAGTATAAACGGAAACTGTACTTATGCTAAACTATACTGTTTGAAATAGAACTGTTAATATGTATAAAATTGATTTGGCATTAAATAACCTGAAATGGTTGATATGCCATAAAACCAAACCAAACCAAACCAAACCAAATCTAAGCAGTGCTGTGTTATTACAATTTAGGTATTGCACAGTAATGCTAAACAAGTTTCTAATCTTGATCTAAATTTACAGCCTTGAAAACTATTATCCTGCCATTAGCTTTTGTTCTTATCATAAACAAAAGAATTTAAAGAGCTTCTATTTCCTTTTTGTTTCAAAAATTTACATAAACTCGGACTATTTTCATTCAGACCTAATATTGACTAAGATGAAAAATCAGGTTAGTTTGTGTTACATATTAGTCATTGTGCTGCAGTTAATGTTACCCCTCCAGTCTTTTGTCCCAAGTAATGAACTGCTAGTTTATTGCATATCAAAGTCCAGCTGTTTATCCTGAAAAAAAAAAGATGTATGTTTTTGTTTGGAGACTTATTGATTTCATTTGAATATTACTTTCATTTTACTTCTTTTTCCCTTTTTTTTTTTTTTTTAAATAAATATCTGACAGTTTGGGAACTTTTTTCTCATATGTGTACAATCTGGTCTGACCTTCAGCTACTGACCTTGCTTTTTGGTTTGTTTTAAATTTTGTAAAATTATAAAGTTAAGAGGATAAGTTTACCCTCAAGGCCCAACAGAAAACCAAACAGTTATTTATCACATCTACAAATAGGATTTACTTATTTATTTTATTGGATCATTATTTTTTTTTTTTAAATCTTTATAAAGAATTTCTTTAACCTGAAATGAATACTTTCAAAAATGATATTTTCCTTTGTCTATCAAAAAAAAAAAAAAAAAAAAAAAAAAAAAAAAGAAAAAACTACTTCAAAAGATTTCAATTCTTTAATTTAGATAAACTATAACTTTGAAATATAGAGAAAATGAAATGATGATTCTGTTATCATGGGAATTGGAATTGGTGATCTGAGTTCAAATGCTGGACAAAGCTGTTTGCATTTCACTTTCACTAATGCCATTGGAAAAGGCATGAATCCATAGGATGCTGTAGAGTTACAAGGTGCATACAATAAGTTTCCAGACTTTTTTTTTGTATGGGCACTTTTATTGATAGTACACGCATGAAACTCTAGTCCCCTTCGAAGTAATCTCCTCTTGTTGTACTGTTCCAACAACTTCTGGAAGGCCCCATCGAAGTCCTCTTGTCAATGAGCATGTCAATGACCTTCGTCACAGCCCATACGAAAAAAGTCTAGAAATTTATTGAAGGCACCTCGTATCTACTCAAATGAAGTGATTATCTCCCTTGTCTTGATGCTTGTGTGAGGTTGAGCATTGTCATGCAGAAGGAGGGCATTATCACATCCTCCATACTAACCAGATTTTGCTCCTTCAGATTATCATCTCTTTGGCCCTATGAAAGAGGGTTTAAGATGCAAATATTATGCCAGTGATGAGAAAGTAAAAACTGTTGTGATGATGTAGCTCAAAGAACAATCAACCAAATTTTACAAGGCAGGAATGCATGTTCTCATTCAAAGATGGAACATTGCTATGAAGAGAAACAGTGACTATGTTGCGAAGTAGATATGTGATCTACAGAGGACCTGCTTCATTTTGATGTATGATACATGTTCCTGTGTCTGTAACTATTCCTGTACAAGGTACAGAAGTAAAATTAAGAATATTCTATTATAATAATAAACAACTCTATTATAAAACAAGATTAATTTTGATTTTAAAGCATAAGCAACAAAATAAGAAGATACTCACAAAACAGTAAATTTGCTCAATATGGCCACCATTTTTTTTTCAATTATTGTATCAACATCCCTTTGAAGCAAATTGCATGCCTTCAAAATAAATTCTTCAGACATTTTATTCCATTCCTCCTCAATAGCTGTCTTAAACAAACTAATATTTGGGTGGGAAGTTGCATTTGTTTTATTTTTTAAAATATAGCATCAACAAGGAAGTTAATACTGCTTGATGGCAGTCATAAAGAAACTCAAATTATTTTGGAAATCTTTTTGGCTTGGTTTCAGCATTAAGCAAATCATAGATTCTTTGTTGCTTCTTTTTTTGCTCACTCATTGGGCTGAATTTTAATGAAAAAGTGCTTGAAAAATTTAGATTTTATCATATTTTTTTTTTAAACTGTACTTTTTGAAAATTATTTTTTTGAAAATTATTTTTTTGCTTCTGTACCCTGTACTAAAGAAAAACACATTACTTTTTGATTCACCCTCATATGATTTTGACATGAACAGTGTCTTACCAATTTTGATGCAAATGAAATTTGAATTGTGCCTGCTAATGATCTTCCATACCTTAATAAAGTACTGTCATGTCAACCAGGTTTAAGATAGAAGTACAAAACTTGTCAGAAGTAATTCTTTATATCATATCTATTTTGCTTGCTAAATGGTTGTAAACAATAATAAATGAATTGAGCTTTTCAATAAAAAGTTACAAAAAACATTAAATAAAAACTTCAAAAACTGAATGTTGTAAACTTAAAATATTGTTTCATTTTTGTTAAGGACCAACTCTTTGTATTGGCCAAAGCATAAAGTAGTATATTTCTTATGATTTTATTTGTATTAGAGGGAGACCCTATGGCATAGTGGCTAACATGCTGGACTTTGACATCATAGTGAGTTCAAATTCCAGTCATACTATTTCATTCATTTTCAGACCAATACCCTTGAGAAAGGTATGAACTCCCTTATCCTCTTAGCAATGGGGGAAATAATACCACTACTGTCCTTCTAGAGGATGGCTTTGGCATTAAATAACCCATGAAAGTTGGCAAGCTATTAAAAAAAGAAACTAAACCAAACCATCTATATCAGGTACTAGGTCTAAAGGAATTTTTTTTTTAAGGTATTTCTTCAAAAGAGCCATGATTTTAGAATCTTGGTTTCATGAAATTTCCCTTTCCTTCTGCCTTAAAGTCTGTGTGTGGATTTGTCTAGAGATAGACATTTGCTTTCATATATTTGTGTATGTATATATTTGATGGTTTGTGTATATCATTCTATTATACATAATAGAATTCATATATATTATAAAAAGTACAATTCTGTGATGTAGAAATCTTGATGTTGTAAATAAAGAATCAATTTGAATTGATTAAAATGATTTGGCAACCTATTTTGTTTTCTCTGAAAACTTTGTATTCAAATTTATTTGCTTCTAAACCTTTTATATGTAGACACACATATACAGAATTCTGAAAAGTTCTTGAACCAAATAAGATCTAGATGACTTTTTTCTTTTCTTATAGTGTTACAGAAACTTGAGAAATAACACACTAAGTGTGCTGAATCTTCGGATGAATAAATGAAATAGCATGCACATTTATCAACCCTCATTCAAATAAGAACTTTTCAGCCTTACCTATATATACGTAAAAGAGAGTAGGGCGAATCTGTGTGGCCTAATGGCTAAAGTGCTGGACTGCAGCCTCAAAGTAAGTGACTTTGAACTCCAGTCGCACTATTACATTCATTTTCTGACTAATATCTTTGGGAAAGGTATGGATTAAATAGTATCACAGCTGTTCTTCTACAAGGATGGTCTTGGGATTAAATAACCCACAAAGGTTGATATGCCATTAAACAAAGAAATTAAATCAAACAGAAGAGAATAAAAAAAGACAATTCAAAAGTGGGACAAAGTATTGTATATAGTCACATCTTGCACCATTATTCTTGTCCAATCTTCCATATGATCTGGTTTTGTATTGATTAATTTTGTCAGTGGCTTTTCCACTCCCATCATGTTTTCATGAAGGCTGATTGAAAAGAATTGTGTGTGGGAAAGTTTGTTTCCCTTTGTGAAAAACTACTGCTGAAGCTTTTGTAAATCATCAGCAATATTTTTGAGGAAGAAGTTTTAGGCAAAACACAAGTGTATGATTTTTTATCTATCTTTTCATCTTAGTGAAATGCCATTTGAAGATCAACCATGGTCTGGCTGACCTTCAACAAGCTGAAATGACAAAAATTTGATTTGAATTTAGATTTCCTTGTCACTAAAACAAAAGTGGGCTAGGGCCAGACATTGGCTGTTTTTAAAGATTGTTAGTATAACAGGACATGTGCATCTTCTTTATCTTGAATTTTGGGACCAACATGTTTTTTAAATTTTGTTTCTATCATTTCTTTGAAAAGTTAATGTTGTGAAACTGACAGTTTTATCAAAAAATCAATGGTAAAATTTGCACGTGCAAGTTTTACCATTGATTTTTTGATAAAACTGTCAGTTTCACAACATTATTGTAGTGCTATCATTAAAATGGCTTTCTAGCTCTGGTATATTTGTGTATAAGATGCATTATTTTTCCAGATTTTTCAGTCAAAAAGTTAGGGGCGTATATTATACTTGAGGAATATATAATTAACTTTTTTCTGGCTACATGCCTCACCACGTTCAGGGTAGAATGACTGAAAGTAAGTTATATCTCTAGTCCATGCTATTTTTTTTTATGCTGTTAAAGAAAAGTATTCATTAGAATGTGTATTGGTTTATAATTTTCTTTCTCTTAATGTGAGCTTGTTTTTGCTACAAGATTGTTGTATTTTTGTGTGAATATATCCACGCATTTGTTCTAAATATTATGTAAATTTTGTGTTTTAAGACATAATGCAAACTATATAAATTCATATTTTTAGTTAGTACAGAGTCATAAAAAGTTAAACAAATGCTAAATTGTGGTTAAATTTAGCTCTTATAAATTCTAAAAAGTTAGTCCATATTATGTACAAGAATTTATTTTTCCAGAATGGTGTTATACATAGATAATTATGGTATACCAAGTTAAGACAAAATACCCCTAGTTTCCAGGAATTTTCTGAACTTTCAACTGAAAGATGTAGTGATATATTTTTTATGCCTATTTCAGTAAAATTTTACTTTTTATAACCAGTTTTTAATTTAACACTCTCAAAAATGACCTTCAACTAAAGTTTAAGGTCAACAGACAACAAAAATAAAAACTTGTTTTTTTTGTGGTGATGATTTCATTATAGTTGAGATTTTATGTTAGAGTTGATAAAAACTCAGCTGTTAGTTTAAATACTAGACTGATTTATTTAGAATTTGTTGACTTTTCATGTGTTTTAAACAAAACAGTTCTATCTCTTCATTAAATGGCAAGCCTCTAAAATCAGTAGACCAATTCACATAACTCGGTAGCAATATCTCATCTACCAAAAGCAATGTCAACATATGCATAGGCAAAGCATGGACCGCAATCGATATATTATCAACCATATGAAAATCTGATCTCTCAGATCAGATAAAATAAAATAGCAATTCTTCTTAGCTGTAACCATGTCAGTACTTGTGTATGGCTGCACCCCTTAAACTCTAATGAAGCATTTGGAAGAAAAGCTAAATGGAATTACTCTAGGATCCTGCATGCTGTTTTGAGA
The DNA here is from genome assembly GCA_963585895.1 of Sepioteuthis lessoniana. NCBI lineage: Eukaryota > Metazoa > Mollusca > Cephalopoda > Myopsida > Loliginidae > Sepioteuthis > Sepioteuthis lessoniana. Next base: position 43,545,890 of record OY757921.1, on the reverse strand, counting down.
AAATCCTGGAGGCAACACCCTAAAAAAAAGAGCACCACTATGGTCACCTCCCATTTCACAAACCTTCCAAGATGAACAGGACCTGCTAGCCACTGCCAGAAAAGTAAGGACAAACTTATGTATGATGTTCTCCCTATGGGTTACTACACATCAACACACCAGTGTTAGCTGACCAGCAAAAACTTACATTCATCAGCTCTGAATACTGGATGTCATGTAGAGGACTTACTGAGAGCATTGGCTGATAGGGACAGATGGTAAGAGTCAAAGGAAATGTATGCTATCCACACAACTTGATGATGATATATACAATTCTGATTTTGAAGACTTCTTCTTTCATTTTTAATCATGTAAAAATTATTAGAAAATAAGTGCATATATAAATAAGATTGGAAACATTCTTTTAGTTAATTAAAAAGTCTGCTAGTCTGGATCTTAATCGAATCATGTGAACTAATATATTTTCCCATTAGTCATAAATAGTATCTTAATTTGTTTTCTCTATTGAAAGAGCTTGGATATAAAGAGTCAAAGTTTGAAGTATAAAAGTAACAAAAACAGATTTTCAATCAGATATAATGTTATGATGTAATGATTAGCTAGCTAGTCTTGAAGACAAATTACTTCTGAGTAGTGAGTTCAGTCCTTTCCAGGTGTCCTATACTTTCAGCTTCCCCCTCCACAATACCACCCTAGTTAATCAGCAGCTCAGTCAGCAGAGCTTAGAATAAGTTGACTACATCCTCTACAGACAGGTAAGATCTCCCAGCCAAAAAGGGGGTGTCCTGGGTATGACATTAAACTGCATTCACTGGTAAGACTCCACTTCTAGAACTGTGGGGAATGTGGAGTACCATCTTATTACTATTACTCTCATTTCCACTTTCTCCCAGAGTGGTAGTACTTGTTATGGTCTCATCTTTGGATCAAATTGATCTGTGTTTTAAAGGAAGCCTTATGTGCTATAGCAATTATTGAGCTAGACTATTATCCCTGGCTGCTCCATACTTTTGAACTTGTGCTTTAAAAAAGTGTTACACTTAATCAATAACTACAGATATAAACCTATAAGAGAAATTGGGTTTGTAGTTTGTTTTATCGACCTTCACATTAAGATTATTTTTAATTGATTGATTCAGGCTGCTAAATTCGACCAGCTTTTAGAGTTGCCTTATTCAAAATAATTACCATAAACTGCTGTATATAAGTTCACCTTTTAAGCCTGAAAAAAAAAATCTCTACAAAAGTAGGGGTTGACTTATACAGCAGGGCTAAAATCCAAAACTTTACCCCTGGTTCGCCACTCTGTAGTAAAGATTTAGATTTTAGCCCTGCTGTATAAGTCGACCCCTACTTTTGTAGAGATTTTTTTTTTCAGTCTTAAAAGGTCAACTTATATGCTGCAATTTATGGTAATGGATTTAAATTTTGTGTATTTAAGATATTTCAACTGAAATTCAAACTTTCAATCTATAGCTGATTATGGTCATATATTGAATTATCACAGTAATCAAAGAAATCATACAAATATTGTGTTCTTGGTGGTACTGTTGTTAAATTGTTGCTGCATTGAAAATCTGGTGATTCTATGGATTCTCTAATCAAGGAGTTACCAAAATAAGTTTTCTATGAAAAAGATGCTCAGTTTGTAGAAAACTTATGTGTATAGCTATGACTCCTCTTCTAACACATACACACACACACAAAAAAAAAAGGAAAAATTGTTGACTAAAAACATTGTATGCCATGGTTTAATGAAAATTCAAGCATGACACATACAAAAATAATTTTTATTAATTGTCTGCATCAAATGGGAAACATCTCTTATTTCAAGACATGAATTTTGTCCTGGGGCAAAAAAAAGTATGTTGGAGGGGGGGGGGGAGAAAACATTACATCATTTTGTGGAGGTGTGCATTTCAAGTTTACTGTAAGATATTGTTTCTATCATCTTTTAAATTTTATTTTAAATTATTTTTTTCTATCATTCAAATATACAGTGTGGTTTAAAAAAAAAAAAAGAAAAAGAAAAAAAAAACAACCTGTTAACACCCTTATATGGGATATAATTTCAAATAGTTTCCACCTGTTCACTATTCTTGTCAACACATTCTTGAAAGATCCTATGGGTAATTAAAAAAATGTTAATATTTCTATGGGAATTTCTTAATCAGAAAAACAGAGCTGATATTATGGAGACCACATAATATTTTGACAGGGATAGTGAACTGGTGGCAACTTTAAAATTAAATTATCATAAAGGAACTCCAATGGAAATGTTAACATTTTTTTTTAAAACACAATGTATATTATTGCTCTTATTTTCAAAGATTACTGCCACCACACAAAAAGTCTTCTGCCTTATCTTGTAACATTCTAGTTCTGCACAAAGAAAATATTATTTCAAAGACAAAGCTTTCTTGTAATAAATATCATGAAAGATCTTTCTTGAAAAGTTTTTTCACTAATGGCTTTTCTTTTTTTTTCTCTTTCTCTTTTCTTGTTTCTGTTTTTTTCCTTAAGACTCAAGGGGGAAAAGTTTTCAAGAAGACAAAACACATTTTTCAATCTTTTAACTTCAATAATTTTTTATATTTTTTGAAACCTAAACAAAGTACCATGTTTTCACATTATGATATTTATTGACTAAAATTAGATTTAAATTAATATCCAACTGGCAAATATCAATATTGGCTTTGCTTGTTTGTTTGTTTTTTGTTGTTGTTGTTATTGTTGTTTTTAGGGGTAGGGAGTAAATTTATTTTATTCTTTTCTATTGAGTATAATAACTTTTAGGTTTTACTTTTTGAATGCTTTTTTTTCTCTTCAATTTTATAACATTTTTTCATTTTCCTTAAACATTTTTTCTTTTCATTTTTAAAATTTTTTCAATATTCTTTTCTTTTCTTTAATTTTTTTTTTTTTTTTTTTTTTGAATGATTATGTGAAATTTTTTGAGATAAGTTAATGTTTGAAAAAAAAAATCCGAGCCCAACATTATCAAAAGAAATAGTCTAAAAAAACCTGATAAACTTGTTCTTGTTACTGTGGTAAATTTCTCACTAAAGTCTTAGGTATATAGAATAAGATTTTTTCTTGGCATATTATTGTGACTGCATGCAATTTCCATGAATTACTGGCCACTTATTTCATAAAATCCTGTTTACCATCTTGATCTGAATTATTGGTGGGAGGAGAAAATACTTTCAAAAAGATAATCAATTGATGCTATCGTAATTTCATCTTCTTTACTGGCTCCATAACCTGGTTTGTTTGCGGGGTGCTATTCTTGTCGCCTGTCTTGGGCAGGAATAGTCATGCAGAGCCCATCTCTCCCCAGGTCTACAACTGGTTTGAATTCAGAGTTTTCCTTCTCCTAGACTGGTTTCTATACCAAGGTTAAAGAGTTCAGTCTACTCTATTATTTACCTGTCATTGGATGCATATCTTTCCTAAGGAATTAAGCACTATGTGAAATGCAAACATCTTTGTTCAGGATTCGAACACAGGTAGCTGAGTCCACTCCCTATGTTGATAACCATTACACAACAAGCACCACCACTTTTCATTTATTTATATAAAATGCAAGCAAAAAAAGTTATTAACAAAACTTGATTTTGAATCATTTTCTTATTTTTTTTGTTTTTATTGACTTATCTATGCATATTAATTACTGTGGTTCTCTCTTGGATGGGTGGGGGTGTTGAGGAATGTTGAGATTGCAGAATGTGGGCAGTCACCTCTGAACAAACATAATTACTAGGTTATACAGAGTTATGAAATACTTGCTCTTGAACAATGTAGGCTTCACTATGGCTTAATGTAGAACACTGACTGAGTTAGAAGAACTATGATTATGGGTTTTGCTTAAGAGTGTACAGATATTAAGTGTATCCTGTATTTCAGTGAGTTACAAAAATACTATTTTACTATATCTGTCCCATAATAGTTGTTATATTTAGTGTACAAAATTTATATCCAAATATAACAACCATTATGAGACAGAAGTAGTATTATTTTTTTTAATTCTATTTTAGCTGTATTTTAAAAACTATCTGCTTATTTTTGTTTATCTAGCTTAGTTTAATGTATAAGTTTGTAACCCTAAGTGAGAATTGAAATCACTGCAGTATCACTAATATGTTAACCACTACTCTATCGCAAGGTGATTTAGAATACATGTTCTTAAGAAAATTTGGTGTGTGTGTGTGTGTGTATACTGAAATAAGGGGAAAGCACATTGGAGACTTTTTATACAATAAAGAGAACTTAGGGAGATTTACCTTGATTACATTACACAAAAATGAAGTTTGCATTTGTGTCTGTTGAAAGCAAAGATATAGGAAAGCAAATGAAAGAATGTAAAATTGCAATTCAAAGAACATTGTCAACAGTGTTACATAGAGATCTCATAGACTAATAGTTATTCTTACTGAAATCATGAAAATTAAGTACAGATTAATTGTAGATTCGAAATAGGCATTTTTTTTTTTTAAATTTTATTTATTTGTATGTTTATGCTACTGAAATTTCTATACTTGTATTGACATTTTTTAATTTTTTTTTATTGTTTTTTACATTTTGAATTGTACATAGACTTTTTGAATAAATATATATAAACTTGGAAAAGTTAGTGATATTTTTTTCAGTTCAATTTGTTAGGCTGTCATTTAATTTTTGTTGGCTAATTTTGATTTGTATCCCCTGCATTTGATACACATTTATAAATTAAGTCTGCAACAGAAAAAAAAAATCAAATTTTATATCATATTAATCCAATTTTTGTATTTACCATATCACAGCAAAAATGTATAGTGAGTGAGTTTAAATTCCAGTTGCACTATTCGGCTCACTTTCAGATTAATGCCCTTGGGAAAGGTATGAATTTCCTTCTCCCCTCAGGTATGAGTTAAATAGTACTACTACTGTTCATCTACTAAAATAGCTTTGGTATTAAATAATCTATGATGGTTGGTATGCCATTAAACAAAGAAATGAAATGAAACGAAGGTGTGGGGGAGAACGAGGTGCATGGTGTAACAGTTATCATCTTAAGAAATGGACTCTGACATGGTGACTGGAGTTCAAGATTCGGACAAGGTTGTTTGTGTTTCACTTTTCCCATGGTAAAGGCATGAGCCCATCTCTTCTTCCTACCATCTCAGGTGTAGATAAAGAGTTGGACAGACTGGGCTCTTTAGCTTTAGTATTACTATAAGTCTAAGAGAAGGAAAACTCTAAATTTAAACCAGTTTAACTTTGCTTAAAAATTGACCTACCTGTGTCAAAGAGGTTGAGTAAATACAAATACAGCCAAAACAACACACTGTTGTAAGATTTTTGTTAGTACAATTGCATTAAAATGCTCTAAATTGGTAAATGAAGCAATTTATAACCTAATTTACAACTTAATAATAGTGTGAGGTCTGCATTCATGTTTACCTTGGTCATTATGATTTCTCATGGGAATTAACTGTCTATTACTTACTATTGAGTAATTTCCCTTATTTGAAATTATGATGTAAATAGGATGTGACTTTACATTAAGCTTAATAGCTGTCAAAAGTGTCTATTAATTAGTAGATGTAAATAAGGAAATAGTAAGAGATTTGTCAATTTAGATATGACATCAAAGCAATGCTGCTCAAAATTTTTTCTTTTCTCCTATAATCACTGGGGTGAGGAGTCCCTGTGACCTAGGGGTTTATGTTAGATTGCAACACGATAGAAAATGAGTTCAAACACCAGTCATGCATATTAGATTCCCTTTCAAATTAACACCCTTGAGAAAAGTATAAACACTCTGATCCCACTGTTCTACAGGGATGGTTTTGGCATTGAATAACCCATGAAGGTTGATATGCCATTAAACAAAGAAACCAGAGTGTAGCATCTATACATTTTCTCTTGATTCTAATTCCAAATCCTTCATTTCGGTGTATGGTAAAAAAAATTAACTTGTATTGGTGTCTTCCCAGTTAGCTAAGGCTATAGAATACACCAACTGGATCTCGGTAGAGGGGTAAGAACCCTCCACCACCACCAACAACAACAATTTTCCTGCATATGACACTAAACTACCTGATGGTGAGGCTCCAGTTCTGGAGCTTTGGAGAATGTGGAGTACCTTATCATTGCTATTACTCGCAGGTCTACTCTTACCCAAAGCGGTAGTACCTATTAGGGTCCCATCTATGGATCAAATAGAACTGTTTATTAATATTAGATTGAATTATTAGTATTAGAAAGCATTACTTAAAACCATTTAACTGTGTGCAAACAAATAAGCTTAGGCTCATTCAAAAAATGTTTGCCAAAAACTACAGATCATAGATGTAAACGGGATTTGGCATTAAATAACCATAGAATAACCTAACTTAACTTTTGTTTTAGTGTGTTTCATGGTAAGGAAGGTATTTTGTCAAGTACCAATTCTCTAAAATGAGTTCTTTAATGTCAATTTGACCAAAAAATGGTTGAACATATCTTTTTATAGATATTTAGTCAAGGAATCCAAATGTTCCCTTAGAATTTTACACAGAGTAACCAAAAAGTAGATATTTGAAAACTAATGAACGAATTCCCCAAATACTTTGTAATGTTTTCTTAATGTTTTGTTACTTATGGACTTCTTCACCTTTAGAATAAATCAATATTGGATCATGATTGGAAAATTCCCATGCATCAGAATTTTTGAGAAAAAAATGATTAAGAGGTGGTGGTGTAGTGGTTAGCAAGCTAGACTAGCAAACTACGAGGGAGTTCAAGTCTCACTGGGTGCCCTATTTATATGGCCTTGTGCCACATTCTTAGGAAAAAGCTTAGTAAATTTCTAATGGAACCTCTTAGAATTTATTCCTCAAATGTTGTGCCACCTTTTGCTATTTTTAGGGGCTGAAGATATTTCTAAATTTTTCCATGTGATTATCTCCGTAAATATTCATTTTTTTTTTTTCACCTGGAAACAGCTAAAATCTATTTTTTGGTTACTCCTTGTAAAATTCGAAAGGGATATTTGAATTTCTTGACTGAATATCTATTATTGTATCAAATTTCATTTATTTCTGGCCAGAAGATATAAGGTTTTTTTGTAAGATTGTTAAGTTTGAAAATATATACCACCATCAACAAAAAATGTTGATTCAGCATAATCTCAACTTCAGTTCGGAATTTTCTCTTTAAATTTTCAGGATTTTCTAATGACTATAAGATGTGATATATAAATCAAAATGAACAATATCCATTTTTTTTTGGTTGCACTAATTGATTGAATTGACATGAAATGACCCAGGACCAATATGAGCATTAGTATATCCATGATATTCTGACAATTAACAAAACAATAGAGAAAATAAAATTAACTCAATTCCACATATAAGATCATTTAATATTTCATGTGCACAATCTACATGCAGAGGTGACATTATATCAAAAGAATACACAAATGTGTCCCAATCACTAGAATTACATACATATTGTTTCATGAATAAGCAGTATTGGGAAGAAGTACAAAATAGCAAAAGACTTATCTTTTAAGTGTAGATGATTTAAGATAAATAAAATATACAAACATTAATATCTATTTTTTTCTTAATTTTTTTTATAGAATTTAAAATATATTATGGGAAATTAGAATCAAAATGACTCTTGTTTATTACGCTTAAAGGAAAATGGATCTAAAAACATATCTTGCTATTTAATAAGCTTATCTTAGTCCTGTATATGTCCATATCTGTAAAACACCCAGTAAAGATCAAACTCTTTTTAGTCATAATAATCTGCTAGGCTAACATTAAACCACAAATAAATCATCAATATTAGTAAAATTTCATGTTTGTAAGTAAATGGATTCACCCAACCCATCCACCATAGGCAGGATGTGACATAGTCAATTTTTAAACATTATACCTGGTTTGAATTCCAAGTTTTCCTTCTACTAGACTGCTTAAACAAGGCTAAAGAACCCGGTTTGCCCTACTATTTACCCATAGCTGGAGGTGGGGGAACATATCAATTCATGCCTTTCTCAGGGGCATGAGTAGGAAATACAAACAGCCTCATCCAGGTTTGATCTGGTTTTATTTTATGGCATATCAACCATTGTTGGTTATTTAATGCCAAATCCATTTTTATACACATGAACTGTTCTATTTCAAACAATTTAGTTTAGCATAACTACATAGTTTAGTTCTATTTGACACTTAGGACCCTAACAAGTGCTACCACTTTGGGCCAGAGTGAACCTGGAAGCAATGGCAATAAAAGGGTACTCCACTTTCCCAGAGCCTCACCACCAGATTATTTAGTGTTATATCCAGGACACTCTTTAGGGGAGTTTTACCCCTCTGCAGAGATGCAGTCTGTGAATTCTACAGCCCCAGCCAATCGCACTACTAGGATTTGAACTCGGTTCACCAATTACATTTCGTACAACAACCACCATGACACGCAATGTAACTTCTTAACACAAACAGCACGTCATATTGAGATTTTCTATGAGAGCAGCACTCTACCAGAATAAAGTTATTTCCAGTTCAATTTGCAACTAGATGATAATTTTGTAGGATTTGCATTCATGCAAATTTTTAATCATCCAAATTTTCATTCAAGTGAGATAACTGAAATGTGAATTAGAATTCTTCACTACTTTTTAGATAGATGCATCCATTAAAACCCATTGCATTTCATACCCTGTTGGAAGGGCTTAGTATACACTGACTTTATCATCACAGTTGGGTAACCCCCTCTCCCCAAAAAAGAGGTGTCCTGAGTAGGACACTAAACTATAGCTGATGTTAAAATTCTAGTTTTGGAGATCTGGTGGGGGATGTGTACCCTTTCTTTGCCATTACTCCTACGCTCACTCTGACCCAAAGTGGTAGTACCTGTTTGGGTCCCATGTATGAGTCAAATAGACCTGTTTAAAAATTATTCATATTCAATCTGTGCATCAATAAAGAAAAAACTTTTAAGAAACAACCACACAAAAAATGTAAATATGAACATACGAGGATCATGATTCTCTAACCTCTAGGCATAAAATAACTCTAGATAGGTTGATGTACCATTAAAATCAATCCGTCCCATAAGTTGTCTAGTGTATAATACAGATTTTTGTTTTCATAAAAGAAAACTTCTTCATGCAAGGTGCCTTCAATAAGTTCCCAGACTTTTTTCAAATGAGCACTTTTATTGATAGTACACACATGAAACTCTAGTCCCCTTCGAAGTAATCTCCTCCAGCTGCAATGCACTTGTTGTACGTTCCAACAACTTCTGGAAGGTCCCATGGAAGTCCTTTTGTGTGAGCATGTCAATGACCTTCATCACAGCCTCTTTCATCTCCTCAATTGTCTCATAATGACACCCTCTAAGTTTTTCCTTAAGCTTAGGGAATAAGCAAAAGTCACAGGGAGCAAGGTCTCGACTATAGGGAGGGTGAGGAAGTGTCTTGATGCCCATCTTGGTCAAATAGTTTGTGACAAGGATGGAGTTGTGGACTGGTGCATTGTCCTGGTGGAAATGCCACTGACCCGATTTGAAGAGTGCTGGCCTCTTCTGATAGAACCTCTTCTTGAACTCCCTTAAAATCTCAACATAGTATTCCTTGTTGACTGTCTGTCCAGTGGGAACCCAGTGCATGTAGATCATGCTAGTGCTGTCAAAAAAAGGGATCATCAAATGTTTGTGAGTGGATTTGCTCTGTCTGGCCTTCTTGGGTCTGGGAGAGCCAGCTTGCTTCCACTGGGAACTCTGTCTCCTGGTCTCTGGGTCAGCTTTCATCGCAGGTCACCAGTGTATCAAGAACTACGGGATTTGAATTGATCAGCTTGACCATCTGCCTGCTGTCATGAGGTCTTTCTTTCTGATCTTCTCTGAGCATCCTTGGGACAAACTTTGCACAAATCTTCTGCATCTTCAGTTCCTTGCGATTAATTGTGTGTACAGTTCCCACACTGACATCAAACTGTGCACTTAATGTCTCTATAGACACACGACAGTCCTTATCCATGAAATTCTTTATTTGCCCAATCAACTCTGGTGTTCTGACTTCCTTACTCCTCCCACACCTCTCATCATCCCTAACAGACTCCCTGCCTTCCTTGAATCTCTTATGCCACTCAAAAACTGATGCTCGATTCATGCAAGATGCTCCAAAAGTAGTCTGAAGCATTCCATACATTTCTGTGGCATTTTTTCCAAGTTTAAAACAGAATTTTATTGCATATCGTTCTTCTAAAGTGTCCTCACGTCCAGATTGCATTTTTGAAATTCACCATCTGTGACAATCAGGTTTTAGTAGGGTGTATTCCAATTGCTGCTATAGCTGTTCACTTGAACCTGAAATCATAAAAATTGGTCAATCATCTCATAATATGTATATCAATAACATACTAAAATTTCAAGTGTCTACGACAATTTTAAATGCCTGTACAAAAAAGTCTGAAAACTTATTAAGGCACCTCGTACATTTTTCTTTATTCTTCAAGAATTTTTATTGTTGTTTCCCAAAAGTACATTGTTCTGGAATGTTTTCATTGTCAACCCCATTTCTAAATCTGTGTGGGCTTTTTGGAAGGAGACATTCAAATTGGACTTAGAAATAACAGACAGGGCTGCTTGTTATCATTAACACACATATTTAGATGAAACTTGCATTGTTTCTCTAATCAGAATGTTACACAAATGAGATAGCCCAGTTTATAATTATAATAACAGTAGACCTACAGACAAAGGATGCTTGTGAAAAATAGTTACTTGAGAAACTTGGCTTGTTTTCTTTTCCTTGTTTTTCTAGGTTCTGCTATTCATACTTCAGTAACCTTGTGAACCATATTTATGGGTTCCCTTGGCAGGAATTTGTAACCATTGGCAATTTATTTACAATAAATTATGGTAATTTCATTTGGCTATTGAATTAAAATTTCATGAATGACAATTTACTGAGTCATTTCCATCACAAAATCATGGGGCAATTCTAGCAACTTCTCCCCTCACAACTTTGATTAACTGGACTCACTTTTTTTCTTTTTCTCTGTCTCTCTATTTTTTTTTTTTTGTTTTTGTTTTTTACACTTAATTGAAAAAATGTCTGTATTTTTGAAGACCGCAAACACTTATGAACTTGTAACAATAAGTTTTCAGCTTGATTATTCTTGCCTAATTTCATAGAAATAGTTTATGTAGGGATTGTGATATTGTCAACTATCTTTGCTTAAAATTTTTTTTGTAATGAAATATTGTTATGCAGTTAAGAGCATAAAAATTATAAACAGCTTTAACTTCTTACCTACCAAATGCATCTATGTCAAATGTAGACCCTCAATATGATGTGCAAGCTAAAAGCTATTCTTTACATTTTTTGTATACTAGAGCATCAAAAATATGATACTTCAAATTATGAATAATACAATGTTAGTTTCATTGAAGACAAGTATAGCCAACCTTTTTCTCACAAATTTGTCACCAGTACATGAAAAATCCTGTTGATGGGGTTTAGATATACTGACTACATCCTTTGCTGAGTGATAAGACCCATTCCACTGTCCACAAAAGGGTTCATTGTCATTGCTCACAGGTCTACTCTGACCTGGAGTGTTAGTAACTGATAGGGTCCTATCTATGGGTCAAATATAACTAAACCATGTACTTATGCTAAACTGAATTGTTTGAAATAGTTGAAATAGAGCTGTTTGTACATTTAACTGTGTGTAAACAAATGACTGATGTTTAATTGAATTGTTAGTGATACATGGCAATACCGGAACCATTTAACTTTGTTGACAAGCTAAACTGAACTGTTTGAAATATAACTGTTGACAATTCAACTGTACTTATGCTAAATTGAATTGTCTAAAATAGTAATATTTAACTGTGGGTAAACAAAAAACTGTGTACTTATGCTAAACTGAATTCTTTGAACTTAAGTGAAAGCATTTAACTTTGTGCAAAAAAATGAGCTCAGGCTTGTTTAAAAATGTTATCTACAAAAGGCATTTAGAAATCATATATCTAATATATGTATAAAAAGGATTTTGTATTAAATGACCTACAGTGGTTGATATGCTTTGAAACCAAAGAAAAAAAAAAAGAAAAAAGGATATCCTGGATATGAAATTAAACTGTATCCAATTGTAAGACTCCTGTTTTAGAGCTCTGGGGACTGTGGAGCCAACCCTCTGTTGCCATTACTACCACGTTCACTATTGACTTGAAGTGTTAATACCTGTTAAGGCCCTACTAGTCAAGTAAATCTGTTTGAAAAATATTTATATTAAGTAGGAATACTTGAAAATATATAACTGTGTGCAAAGAAATTATCATCATTGCTAAATCAGAATACTCAATACCTTATAACTGTAAATTATCTTTGCCCAGTCAGCTGGGGCTGTAGAATACACTGACTGCTTCTCTGCAGATGGGTAAGACCCCCGCCCAACAAGTGTCCTGGATATGACACTAAACAATCTGATGGTGAGGTTCCAGCAGTGCTGGAGCTTTGGGGAATGCGGAGTACCCCTTTATTGCCATCGCTCCTAGGTCCACCCTAGCCCGGAGTGGTAGCACCTGATAAGGGTCCTATCTATGGGTTAAATAGAACTAAACCATGCTTCTTTCACTATACTGATTTTTGCATTTAAACTGCATATTTATGCTAAACTGAATTATTTAAAATAGAACTGTTTTGACATTGGAACTGTGTACTAGTGCTGGACTGAATTGCTCGAAATAGAACTTTTTTTGATGTCTAAACTGTGTACTTATGCTAAACGGAATTATCTGAAATAAAACTGTTTGATATTTAACTCTGTGTATTGCCCAGTCAGCTGGGGCTGTAGAATACACTGACTGCCCCTCTGCAGAGGGGTAAGACCCCCCTCCCTAACGAGTGTCCTGGATATGACACTAAACAATCTGATGGTGAGGTTCCAGCAGTGCTGGAGCTTTGGGGAATGTGGAGTACCCCTTCATTGCCATCGCTCCCAGGTCCACTCTGGTCCCAGAGTGGTAGCACTTGATAGGGCCCTATCTATGGATTAAATAGAACTAACAGCATACTTTTGCTAAACTGAATTGTTTGAAATAAAAATGTTTTTGACAATTAAACTGTACTTACATTTAAACTGTGTGATTATGCTTAACTGAATTATTTCAAATAGAACTGTTTTTTGACATTAAAACTGTATTTACACTTAACTGAATTGTTACATATAACTGCTTGAATAGTTTGAAATGGAAATATTTTTGACAATTACACTGTGTACTTATGCTAAACCGAATTGTTTTAAATAGACCAGATTATTTACATAAAAATGGATTTGGCGTTAAATAACCTACAAAGGCTGATATGCCATAAAACCCAACAAACCAAACCAAACCCTGTAAATTATCTGTATCAAGATTAGTTTCTTGAAACTATAATTGCTTAGTAAGAATTATCATTATCAATTGAAACCATATAACTCTGTGCAAACAAATATTATTAAATAGAAATAATTACTTGAAACGATATGAATCTGTATAGATTATTAGTATTAGATAAGAATGCTTATTTATAATATTGGTGTCAGGAGTGGGATTGTGTTATGAATAAGTGTGTGGTTTCAAGAGGCAATGGACGAGAGGAATTGATATAATTCCGTTTATTTTAAATAAATAAAAATTGGTATGTCGGGAGAGACACAGGCCTTCTTCTTCCATCAGATAATAGGTCAGGAGGAGAGTGGATGTAAGTCGTTCTTGAGCAGCTGGGTTGGTATTGTGGTATGGTGTGTGATGTGGGTCGGTAAGCTCTAAGCTGTCTGTAGTTGTGTTGGGATGCAAGTTTGATTAGTAGGGCATCTGGTTCCTCGTTCTTGCCCGAATATGATGCGTGACAATCTTCTCTCTCGAGGTCTCAGAGCCGATTGTCTTTTTGAAATTTCATTGACCATTTTATAGTTGTGTTTGGGTCGAATCAGCTCCAAAAAACTTTGGAGGGGAAAGTTGCTGATTGGGTGAAAAAAAGAAAAGGATCTTTTAAATTGTAAATGTAATTACATTTCAACCAGATGGATATATGGAGCCTACCTGCGCAGCAGCCAGCGACATGATTTATTCATTTTGTTTTTGGTCATCGTCTAGACCACATCCGACTTTTGAAATGTACGTTTGTGGTGTTTGTTTGCTTATTTATTGATGTTGCTTGTGAGTTAATTTGGAATCAGAAGGGATTTCTGTATATAACACTGCCTCTTGCACACCAATCCCAGCACATCTCCTTTGCCGATATGTTTCCACTGCCAAGCAATACTTATAGGTAGTATTCTGCTATCCAGATGGTTGCTTTAGTTTGGCTATGTCCTCCGTGTTTCTATTAATGAACTTTCCATCCAATAAGTAGCACCAGTTCCACTTTGACACTAGCGAAAGCAACAAGAAGGCCAGATCAAAACATGGCCAACAACAGTGAAAGCCAACCTAGAAGCAATCACTGGGGCTAGAATTTATGTGCTTAAACAGTATAATCACAAATGGTTGGAAATTGCCAAATCACATGTCAAAAACCATGCAACATGGATGGCATTCATCTGAGACGCTGTCCAAATCAAAGAGCCAGATCAACCCATCATGAGTAACAGCTGCAATAACAAGAGCAAGTGTATCTATGAGTGTGAATACATATAGACATAGTGTATCTATACGTAGCCACATAATGGTATTAAAGATCACTCTAAGACAAGTTACGAGGTCAGCAAATTTTTTAAAATGGGCAGTAAAATAGAAGAGGATTTCTAGATAACAGAATAGAAGGAAAAGGATTTCTGGAAAACTGAATAGAAGGAAACGGATTTCTGTGTAATTTCAGTCATCAATGACGATTTAAACCGAACAAACCTTGACCTTTTTAGACTCTTTTGAGGATATAAAATATTTGGCTGCTTCTTCATGTCTACAAAAGAAATTACTCTACAATTGCTACTATTTTGTTCTATTCAATAAAAATTGCATTAAACATATTCAGTTTATGTGATTTATCATAGGAGGCTCCTTAAATAAGTTTCCAGACTTTTTTCGTATGATACTTTTATTGATAGTACACACATGAAACTCTAGTCCCCTTCGAAGTAATCTCCTCTGGCTGCAATGCACTTGTTGTACCATTCCAACAACTTCTGGAATACCCCATGGAAGTCTTCTTGTGTAAATGTGTCAATGACCTTCATCACAGCCTCTTTCATCTCCTCAATTGTCTCAGGGAGCAAGGTCTGGACTATAGGGAGGCTGAGGAACTGTCTTGATACCCGTCTTGGTCAAATAGTCTGTGAGAAGGATGGAGTTGTGGACTGGTGCATTGTCCAGGTGGAAATGCCACTGACCCGATTTGAAGAGGGCTGGCCTCTTCCAACAGAATCTCTTCCTGAACTCCCTTAAAACCTCAACATAGTAACCCTAACCCTTTGGCCAACTAAATCTCGTATTCTGACTTCCTTACTCCTCTCAAAGTCTCCCTGCCTTCCTTGAATCTCTTATGCCACTCAAAAACTGATGCTTGATTCATGCAAGATGCTCCAAAAGCAGTCTGAAGCATTCCATACATTTCTGTGGCATTTTTTCCAAGTTTAAAACAATTTTATTGCATATCATTCTTCTAAAGTGTCCTCACGTCCAGATTGCATTTTTGAAATTCACCATCTGTGACAATCAGGCTTTAGTAGGGTGTATTCCAATTCCTGCTGTAGCTGTTCACTTGAACCTGAAATCATAAGAATTGGTCAATCATCTCGTAAGATGTATAGCAATAACATACTGAAATTTCAAGAGTCAACAACAATTTTAAATGCCTGTACAAAAAAGTCTGGAAACTTATTGAAGGCACCACATATATAAGTTTAACTTAAATTAAAATACAAAAGAATTTGTAATAAAAGGAATTTTGTGTTTAATGAAATAATTCATTAAGAATTTGGAAATGATTTGCTTAAGAAAAAGTGATGACTCAGTTCATTTGAACACATTCTCTTTTTTTATGTTTTCATAAAGTTTCTAAATATATGATGTATTACCATTATTCTATGATTCTTTTTATTTTGTACAAATGAAATAAACTTGCTATGTATTCAGTTTTTACAATTTAAAATTGGTAAGACTACCTTAATGAAATTTAGATATAAAGGAACTAAGATACTTTTATAGAAATCATAAAATGAATATAAAGTTTAATGAAATAATGTAGAAACTGTTCTTGAATCTTAGGATGATTTGTTTTCGTCCTGAGAAAAATATGATTACTCAGATTATTTGGGCATGTTCTGTTTTTATGTAAATATTTTTAAATTGAATTTGTAATAAAAGGAATATAAAGTTTAATTAAATAATTCATTTCTTACCATTAATAAAATGGAAATTAAAAGATTATTTTTAATGTCTATTAGAAACTTAGTGCTTGTATGATCAGAGGTTAGCAGATAAGAATCTTAATTTTTTAAAGTGTTTTTAGTACTTGGGTGGATGAAGTGGAAAATGCAGGCTTTTGCCTAGAAGTTTAACCCTATATATTCTATAGCGGAATAGGTTTCTGTTCAGATCTAGAGTAGAGATAGGAGCAACTGATAGTTAGACTACCTATCAGAAAGGCTTAGAATACACCTACAGAGAAGTAAGACACTCGCCCAAAAATGGTGTCCTAGATTTGATTCTAAATTGCATCTGATGGTGAGGCTCTAGTTCTTGAGATCTGGAGGACTGTGGAGTACCACTTCATTGCCATTACTTCTATGTACACTCTGTCCAGCAGATAGATCTGTTTAAACTATTCAGGACTATATACCAAAAGGAAAAAAAAAAAAGGCCAAGAAACTCTTAACTGACTACACAAAATATGTAAATATGAATGTACAATGTGCATGATTCCCTAACCTTTAAGCATAGAATAATCCTAGACAAGATTATCAACAAAACAATCAATCACTCTGACTGCTGGATACAGAAAGAAGGCTGCCTGGTTTTCTGTTTGCTATAGTTTGCTTGATTTAGTCTGGGAAGCTAAGCATTGCACATGCCACACAGTTCTATTCTCAATTTTGTTTTCTTTCTTTTTCCTATGTGGACCTGACCTACGGCTTCTATGGTTTTGACCAAAACCGGTGGATGATTTCATTTTTAAAATACGAATTGATGGGAGCTCTGTTAACTGGTGACACTTGACGGGTTGTGGATCATTACTGTCATTATACACAAATGTGTCTTATGGCACTATATAGAAGAAAAAGCCAGTGCTAATGGTACACATTAATATCATTGTTTATAGTATTGGAATTTAATGGTATTTAACGATATAAAGTTGTACAAGTATACCTTGGGTTACGTCATTTCGAATTAGATCATTCTCGATTAAACATCGTTTGTTAAAAAATATGTGGAAAAATAAAAATCAAGATTAAGTCATTTTATTCAACTTTACATCGTTTGGCGACAAATATTGAAGTTGTAACATGACTAGAAAAGTGTTAAAAGCTCATAAAATCTATACAATAAATGAGAATAAACGTATATATGATAGTATCAAAATATGTACATTTACAATAAATGTTAATATAATCATCATAAATCCAAGAGAATTAAATATGAAAACATCTGTAACTCTGTTGTCATCTTATTTAGCAGTCTTTAAGAACTCATTTTATTTCATAATATCTTAGAGCAAACCACATTCACAAATAAAGAATCTGTGATGTACTGTAAAGATCACCAAATTGTAAACATCTACATTTACAAGTATGTATGTACATGTATTCGTAAATTTAGATTACTTTTTTTCCTTACTATATTAAAAACTAAAATTTATTTGTTTATACACTGAAAATAGATCCTTATTGACCTTATATTATTAAAAATGCATTTATAAATAAAATACAGAACTGGAAATGATTATTTGTAATTTAGCCTAGTGAAAAGTAAATTTGGAGACAAGTGAGTTCGACTAGGTCGTTTTTCAACTAAAGTTGCCTTTGCTATGTTATTTATTTATTTTTGTTAATTATTGCTTATTTTTAATTTTCCCATGGCCAGTTCTAGGCTCTGATTGTTCTAGTTTAGATCTCCAAACAATTTTTTTTCATACTGGCACAAATTGAGAGAAGCAGTAATATTGTATACTCAGAGGTCATATTATGCTTAGGGACTACGTCATTTGTTTTGATCTCAAAGTCTGAATATTTTTTCAATGACTGCTACTTTTTTCATATTTATGCCATGAATAATCTTTTTTAAAAATAATTTGCTGTGAAGCCCAGTTAGCGGGGGCTGTAGAATATACCATTTGCATCACTGCAAAGGGGTAATACACCTCCCAACAAGTGTCCTAAATATGACACTAAACAATCTGATGGTGAGTCTTGGAGCTTTGGGGAATGTGGAGTACCCCTTCATTGCCATTGCTCCTTGGTCCACTCTAACCTGGATTGGTAGCACCTGACAGGGCCCTGTCCCTGGGTTAAAAAGAACTATTTGACATTCAAACTGTGTACAAACAAATAACTTATGTTAAATTGTTAGAAATAGAACTGTTTGACCATGTAACTGTGTGCAAACAAATTAGTTCCCCTTTGAAAATGAGATTACCGACAACTTAAAAATCATATGCATATCCATTTATGTGTGCAAACAAATGAATGATGTTTAATTGTTACTGCTAGTGTGTTTACTACATCACAAGATGGCCTTAGGGCTCTGAAAATATTTTCAGAACATCTTCTCCTCATTAGCATTTACATATTGCACCCGGGTCAAAATTAGGCATCGCTTTTCAGAGTGTTACAATTTCATTTTTTGTCTGTGTATTCATATTCTAAAAAATCAAGACTATTAATTTGTAAAGACAGGCTGACTTAGGATCAAGTCACACTGAATGCACTGGTTCTTTTTATATCACCAAAGTTAAGCTAAGGTGAGCCTGTTCAGTTCTTAGATGAGGGACCACTTGAGAACAGCTGGTACCATAAGAAACCTGAGGCCTGTATGGCAGACGAAGCAAAGTTTAGTAAATAGTTCATAAAGACAGGATGTCTATTATCCTGATCTGCACCCCCACACCATGTTCAAAATTCTTTAGACCTGCTATTGAAAAAGTCATTTATATACATATATATATATAAAGAAAAGATGAAAAACAAAATAATCCAAAATTTGATGAATTTATTATGAAAGTCAACATTGAACGTTTTGGTTGTGATAACCTTCTTCAGCACTTTAAATTCATGAAAAATGTTGTTTAAATAGTGATGGGTGTTTGATGAAATGACAGGAGTAAAGAAAGTGTGTATAAAAAGAAAGATTTATAACAGCATAATCTTTCTTTTATACACACTTTCTTTTCTCTCGTTTCCTCAAACATCCATCACTATTTTAACATTTTTCATAAATTCAAAGTCCTGAAGAAGGTTATTACAACCAAAAATTCAACATTGACTTTCATAATAAATTCATAAAATTTCAGGTTGTTTTTTTTTGTTTTTTTTCAACTTAAATACTGTTGGATTTATTTCCTTATTTACTTCCATATATATATATATATATATATATATATATATATATATATATATATAAAGTTATGAGAAAAGGAAGACAGTATAGAAAATTAAGTTGACATGTTTCCCTTTTACCCTTGGCAAAAAATCATGGAATTAGCACACTTAAAGCATGTTCACTTAAGTTTTTTGTTTAGCAGTAAATAAGCTAATATCAGATAAGACACAAAACATTTTTTCTTTAATAGCTGAACATTCTGGGTTCATAAAATATTCCTTAAACACACTAGATTAAATGATTTAAATCGATGGTATAATCTTTTTTCTAGCTATACATAGGGAAATATTATAGAGTAACCTAATATTGTGAGAAATGTTATAGAATTAATTAACAAAATGAAAAAGAAGAAATAAGAATTAATACTTAGTCACCCCTTCTCAAACCTTTATGACAACCTTCTTTTGGGCATGGATTTTGCTAATTTAAAGCAATATCCTTTATCAAGTGGTTCCAATTTTCCCAAATAGCCGTTAATAATTTAAGCAGGAATCCTTAATTTATACATGTTTTGTTAAAGGTTACAGACAGATTTTTTAGAATTATTATTTCTTGTTTATGCCCAAAAGAATAAATGTATGTCTGAGTTCAATGAGTATAAATATTGTATATTCATTATTTTTACTTGTCTATTCTTGAGTAAAAAACAGGTTTATGAATAGGTACAAATATAGAAAGTCCATTTATAATATTGATTGATGATAATACAAAAAGTCAGGTCAGTGTGACTATTTTGTGCATCGTGGCTGTGCACATGGATATAAAAGTAATCAATTACTCAGCTTAGCTTAGGCACACAGTGAGAATCAAACTCATTAACAATGGTCTGTGAGACTAGCTTGATCTTAGGGTAGTCCCCATGGTGTTGTGGCTAACATGCTGGACTGCAACATTGTAGTAAGTGAGCTCAAACTCCACTCACGCTATTACTCTCACTTTTGGATTAATACCCTTGGAAAGGTATGACACCCCTTTATCCCTCTCCAGTTATGGGTCAAATAGTATGACAGTTGTTCTTCTCTAAGACAGGGTTTGGCATTAAATTACCCACAAAGGTGAATATGCCATTAAACAAGGAAACCAATGAAACCTCTTAATGCATCAATTCTCACAAGATCCCCCCATTTAATCAGGCTTTAGTAGGGTGTATTCCAATTCCTGCTGTAGCTGTTCATTTGAACCTGAGACCATAAAAATTAGTCAGTCATCTCATAAGATGTATACCAATAACATACTGAATTTTCAAGGGTCTACAACAATTTTAAATGCCTGTATGAAAAAAGGCAGGAAACTTATTGAATGCACCATGTATTTAAGGACTATATGATTTCTTTTGGTTTGGGTATCAAAATATTTTTCTACTACTTTTCATGTACCAGGTTGGGTCTAATATTTTTCATATTTCAAGTATTTTAGTATCTGTTCAGAAAGCTGAGCTTGTGGAGGTATTGATTGATGGTGCTTTGTGAAGAATCAAGTTTAGCTGACAATATTAGAGTGCTTGTGCTTGGCAGTTGTTCATCTAATTCAAGCAAGGCCTCGTCTTCCACAACAAACAGGCTCCCTGACCTTGGTTTGTCTTCAAGGTTGGAGGTCATCTTCCTTGAAATGTCTGAACCAATTTTGTGCTGTACATTCATTGACAGTTTCTGGACCTTCCACATCATTAATTTCTTTAGCTGTTGCCCTTGCACTCGATCCTTTTTGTCTACAGATAGTATAAAAGAACTCTAATTGCAATTTTTTCGCCACTCATCATCAAAAGTGTTATTTCTAAACTGAATTGTATGAAATATAACTGCTTATTTGTATAAAATGGATTTGGCATTAAATAACCTACAAAGGTTGGTATGCCATAAAACCCAAACAACCAACCAAAAGTGTAAAATAAAGAATAAACAATGTTTGTCTGTTACATGAAAACGAAAGATAAACAATTCAGCAATGATTGGCCAAGTTGTATCAAATTAATGACATAACATGGAGATACAAATTGCCTAAAATCATCAATGAAAGTCCAAAAAATCCTTTTGACTCAACTTGGTATGTAGTGTAAATACAAGAATCGTTCAAAAAGTTCTAAGCCTCATTCAGATTCTATATTTGTCTCATATTTGTATGAGCTTCATCTACACAGAAATTAGGACTGAAATCTGAATTAGTTTTCCTAATTTTAAAAGAAATGGTAATGTGTTGCCACAACAAAAATGTTTAGTTATAGCTCTTCTTTCTGGGTGAGGTTCAAAATTTTTTGCATAATCTTTTTTTTTTTTAACATTTGTCATGTGTGTTAGAAGAAATATGTTAAAGTACATATTTGAAGTTGATTTTCCCTGAGCAATGATGGGTACCCCTGCTAGTATCCCTGGATATATCAACAGAACACAAGGACTCCATATTAATACACTGTATATCCTCTTTAGGCATTAACACAGGCCTGTACTCTTCTCAAATGAGACAGACACTGTAATGGTTTATCTGTGTTACTACATCACAAGATGGCCAAAAACTTTGAGCTTTTTTTTTTCAAAATATCTACTACCTTGTATATATTGTACCCAGGTCAAAATTGGCATTGTCCTTCTGTTTTGTTTTTTTTTTCCTGTCAGTGTATTTATATACTAAAATGTCAAAATATTGTAAAGACATTTTCAAGACTATTTGAATCTTGTAGATATTGGTGTGCTAGAAGATTGTTCATTGGATTATTGATAGGATAACCACTAGGGATATTTTAGTTATTCAATTTCTCATAAGAAAGACACTTCTCCACCCCTCTTCAGTTTTAGTCTTAATTCACTGTCATTGTTTATTCTGAAAATGTCAGTGCTGGATATACCAGCTAGTAATTACTATTTGATTCTTGTAGATGTTGATATGCTATAGGGATTACTGATAGGATAAGAACTAACAATATTTTAGTTATTCAGTTTCTCATGATTGAGATACTGTTTAGTTGGTGGTGTTGTTTTTTTTTTTGTTTTTTGTTTTTTTGTTGTTTTTTTTTTTTTCAGTTTTAGTTTTTGTTCATTAATATCCTTTTTTATTCTGAAAATGTCTGGTATATGAGATAATTTGTCTGTTCACAAGATTGCTAGTCACGTTCAGTTTCAACCAAGTGAAAAATATGAAGCAAAGCATTCTTACAAAAGACACTAGTGATCAGATGATGCTTTTCATCTTGGCTAGTGGACATTGAAAAGGGTCAGACAGTTTGGAGTCCATTAGAGAGGGAGGTTACCTCCTTCCAGCAAAAGGAAGGATTCAAAAGATTTCCACAATCAGCATTGCTATTAAAATAACAATGTAAAAAAAAATAATAGTGAACATTGATTCATCGTATATAGGTGTGTATTTATATTGAAAGGTATACACATAAACGCATAAACAGCCTTGTTAGAGTAGCGTGGCTGAAAATACACTGACTGCATCTTCTGCAGAAGTGTTAGACTCTCACCAAAAGGAGTGCCCTGCATATTATACTAAACTACATCTGATAGTCAAACTCACTGGGGAGTGAAGAGTACTCTTTCATAGCCATTATCTATGGGTCAAATAGATCTGTTTAAAAATTATTTGTATTAGATAGGCATACTTCATACTATACACCTGTATATAAACTATTTGTATTAAGAATAGTTGAAGCAGTAATTGTTTACAAAGGATTATTATTAGTTACTTAAAGCCATATAACTGTGAAAGAAATTGATTATTATTGAATATAAAAAGTTGCTTGAAGCCATAAAATTGTCTATAAATTATTAGTATTAGATAGGAATACTTGAAATCATACAACTGTGTACAAGTTATTTGTATTAGATAGGAATACTTAGTGTCATATTGTAAGTTGGCCGACCATAATTGAGGGCGACCTGAAGGCTCTCTTTTCAATAGCTACTACAGCAAGGTGTAGAAGAAGGTGCTACTCCTTTCCCTGGATTGCTCCACTTTACCCTTGATATGTACCTTATAATGCTAAGGATTAAGCAAGGAGGTATCAAGTACCATTTTTTGAGTCTTTAGTATGACTTGACCTGGAATTGAACATTGGACTCCCAGGCCATTAGCGAACACTCAACTCACAAGGCCAAACTATACAAAAAGCTGTTTTTAAAAACGGCTACACAAAAAAATGTTCGTATAAATGTACAATGTATGCGATTCCCTAACCTCTTGGTATGAAATAACCCTAGACTGGTTGACATGCCATTAAAATCAGTTAATCAACACACAAAAAAATGGTCATTTCAACATCAGATTGATTGTATCTATCCCACACATGCATAAAAAGGGATGTTGAGCAAATTAGCACACTGAGTGTAACAGTAATTGTCATAGGATATGGAATCAGTAACCAGAGTTCAAAACCTGGATGAGGCTGTTTGCATTTCACTTTGTGCTATTGCTCTTGGGAAAGGCATGAATCCATCAATTCTCCCTCCCAGCTATGGGTAAATAGAAAGAAAAATGGACTCTTTAGCCATAGTTAGACAAGAAGACTTAGAGAAAGAAAACTCTGAATTCAAACCAGTTTTACTTTGCCTAAAAATTGACTTTGTGTCACATTCTGCTCATAGAAGAGGGTTGGGTGAATACAAGGGAATCCTGAAAAATTCTTAGAAAAGAAGGGAATGGCCACAAGCCATACATGGTTTTTCGTCATATTCATTCATCCCTCAATTCAACATACTTGAACCATTGTTTCTCAAGTTTCTTGAACCTTTTTAAAAAGGCATTCAAAAAAGATCTCTCTGTGGTGTTGTAGCTAATGACCTGGACTGTGATTATAGTAAGTGAGTTCAAACTCCAGTTGTGCTATTATGTTCACTTTCAAACTAATACTCTTAGAAAAGGCATGAACTCTCTCATTTGCTCCTCAGCTATGAATTAAACAGTACCACTACTACTACACGGGTGTCTTTGGCATTAAATAACTCACAAAAGCTGATATGCTATTAAACAAAGAAACTTAACCAAACATTAAAACAAAAAAGTAATTCCCCTTTTAATTGGATCTATAACTTTTCTGCGTGTTTGAAGTCTACCCCTGCTTATATTTTGGTTTATTTGTTTAATGGCATATAAACTCTTTATGGGTTATTTGAAGCCAACATTTGATTTATTCATAAATGTTTGATTGTAATCATAACCATTTATATATTTTTAAAATCCCACATTTTTGTATTTGTCTGTAATAATGATTTGTTTGCGCACAGTTATATGGTATCAAGCGTTCATTTTTTTTTAATAAAGGTAATTTGCATACAATTTTATATTCAATACTAATATGAACTAGTTGGCTGGGGCTGCAGAAAAGACAAACTGCATCTCTTCAGAGGGGTAAGACTCCCCAAAGGAGTGTCCTAAATATGACACTAAACAATCAGATGGTGAGGCTTGTGTAATAATGGAACTTTGGAGAATGTGGAGTACCTCTTCATTGCCATCACTCCCAGGTTCACTCTGGCTCAGATGGTAGCACTTGACAGTGTCCTATCTATGGGTCAAATTGAACTGTTTTGATATTTAAACTGTGTACTTATGCTAAACTGAATTGTTTGAATGAGAACTGCTTGACTGAACTGAATAGCTTAAATAGAAAGGTTTTTGACAATTAAACTGTGTACTTATATTTGAACTGTGTACTTATGCTTAACTGAATTGTTTGAAATTGAACAGTTCTTAACACTGAATCTGTATGTAAACAAAATCTATACTTATACTAAACTGAATTGTTTGAATTAGAACTGTTTGACATTGAAACTGAATAGCCTGAAATAGAAATGTTTTTGACAATTAAACTGTGTACTCATGCTAAACTGAATTGTTTGAAATAGAACTGATTATTTGCATAAAAATGGATTTGGCATTAAATACCCTACAAAGGTTGATATGCCATAAACCCCAAACTATCAAACCAACCATCAGGAACTTTTGCTTTACTAGGTCAAACTGGGTCATAACACCACAGAAGCAAAAACACTTGCTGCGTGAGAAATAAAGGCACAGTTAATCACAGTACTGTAAACAGATGGTTCAAGAAATTTTGGTTGGTTTACAAGAACCTTAATGATTAGGACTAAAACTGTGGATTCCAAGGTTGTGCTCCAAAACATTGAGGAAAATTCAGTGAGTAGAGTATCAGGCGAGTTTGACATCTCTCAATGTAGTGTGGCTCATCACTTTCATGACCTTGGCAAAAGTATTTTGAGTTGGTGAATTTTGCCTTATATTGCCCAAATGTTGCAACATTTTTGACTCACCCTAGTAATAATGTTTTTTTAATCATACACAACTATATATTCCAAAAATTCTGTATAATTTATCTCTTTAATTTTTTGTTTTATTTTCCTTACAGCTATTCATCCAAAACATGGATTGGTTTGGACAGATGGCAAATGCATCTTTCTTGCCAGATTTAAAATTATCAAAAACCAGGTGGAACATGGAAAATCAGTCAAACTTAAAGAATTTGAGTAAGTACTTCTTTTTATTCTTGTTCTTTAGTGTTTAGCTCCCCCCACCCAAAAAAGTGATGTCATTGCACATTGTACTTCCAATTTTCTATGTGGTATGGTTCTCGATTTACAGATTTATTTCCTGTAGCTTTTTGCTATGGTTGGTAAGAATAAAACCCTAGTGGCATAACAGTTATTGTCATAAGATGTTTTCTAGGCTGCCTAAGTTCAAATCCTGAGTGAAGCTGTTGGCATTTTACATAGTGCTAATGGCCTTGACAAAGGAATGAATCCAACTATTTTTCCTCCAACTATGAGTAAATAGAAGGGTAGACTAGGCTCTTTAACTTTGGTATGGCAATCAGTCTTGAAGACAGGAGGGGTTTTTGTGGCTAATGTACTGGCTTCATTGGGATAGGCATGAACCCTCATATTTCCCTAGCTATGGGTTAAATAGCACCTCTACTATTCTTCTACAAAGATGACTTTGGCATTGAATAACCCATGAAGGTTGATATGCCATTAAACCAAAGAAAGCAAACCAGTTTAGGAGAAGGAAACTTTTGTATTGAAACCAGTTGTAGACCTGATAAGGGATGGGCTCCATTAGATTATTCCTGTCTAAGACATACTACTTCAGTAGTGCCCCTACAACCAAACCTATTTACAGAAATAGTGAAGATTTAAAAAATACAGTGTGTCCATAAAATTTTGTCTTTTGGGTAAAACTGCTCTTAGAAGCTTTTGGTATTTGCATTTCAGCTAACCTTCAATGAAAGATAAAAATCTTGAAAAAAGTTTGCTGAGTATGTATTTATGCACCCCCTCTGCTACTGACAGGTTGTAAGATGAGGTCAGTTTGCTATGTGAATCAAGTAAAGCTGGTTTGAATTTAAAGTTTTCCTTCTTCTAGACTCGTTGCCTAACTGAGGTTAAATAACCCCGTCCACTCTACTATGTCAGAGGAGAACAGATTGATTCATGCCTTTCCCGAAGGCAATGGCATGAACTGAGAGATAAACAGTCACTGGGCACAGATTCTATTTCCAAAGACAATGACCAGTACACTAGAATTTCAAAAGTTCATTAAGTAATCAATGAAAATCATTGCTGAACTATTGATGAGATATCTGAGTTGATTGTTTTGTCTAGGAGTTCAGATAAGTGAATGTTAAAAGATCTAAAAAGAAAATGCATTTCCACCAAATTTCTGCTTCATTTGCCCACAGATGATCAAAAGAAAAAAAAAATCAGTTGAATGTAGGGGAACAATTTCAAAATATCTTACAGATTTTTTTTTTTTTTAAATCATGACTGGGGAAGGATTAATGTGACTTCCTACCAAGTCAAATTTGACATGAATTTTAATGAGAGAACTCATGAATGGTCTTCATAAAAAATACTTGATCCCCTTGGTATTCCTCTTTAAGGCTGCCAAGCGATATACAAGCCTTCCCCACAGGCAATACCTGCTTAGCAAGTATTACCTGTGGGGAAGGCTCCAGGCTCCATTATCCAGGCAATCAACTTGATATCTCCCACCCAGCATGAAAACCCTTAGTAAATAATTCTAGTTATTTTCTAGTCCTTCCTTTATATTCTATTTTAAAGGAATTGCCCAATTTTAACCCTTTTTTTATACCCCTTTTGAAACTTCAATTGCAAAAGCTTTATCCTTCCACTATTATTATTACTGCTAAATTCTTTTCTTATGATAATTATATTGTTGTTACAAGATTAAGATTATTCTTATTTTCAATCTTATTATTACCACAACATGTGTTACTACTACTACTACTACTACCATAATTACATTAGAATATCTTTGTTTACCACATTAGTCACTGCATCTGGTTTGCAGATGTTAGGAATAAAATATTATTTTTATTGCCTTTGCATTAACTGACCTTAGTAGAGAGGGGTGATTTCAATAAAGAAATGTCATTATATTTTTTGTTTTCAAAGTCAAATGATTCTTGAACATTAAAAAGTAAACCTTGACACCCAAACAGAAGAATGACATCAGCAAAAAACCTCCACCAAAACATCTTTCATAGCATATTGAGGTTTGCTGAGAAAGCAAAATTGAAATACTCAATTTGCTTGTAGAATTTTAATGTGCATTCTAATTACTAACAATATTTCTATTCATATGTAAGAATAATATTTTCAAATCCTTGAAAAAAAAAATTAAATCTATTGCTTAAATTATAACATAATTCTGAATGTTTTTCATTTCCCATCTTTTATAGATTCATAACAATCAATGTTTCTAATTACATTGACATAACAACTTCATAGACAATGGTAACATTCCCAAAAATTTTCCTAAAAATATCCATATATTACTCAAATCTTCATTCAGTTTGTAACTTCAAATTAGTTGAAATGGTCAGTGAGTACTGCGAGCAATCTGAGGCCAGTGCATCTGACTCAGTAAAGCTGACTAAATTCAGAAATAAAGTAAGTAAAGTTGGCAACTTTAGTCGAGGGTGACCCAAAGGCTCCTTTTTCAATAGCTACTACACCGAGGTATAGGGGAAGGCGCTACTCCTTCTTCTGGATTTCTCCATTTTACCCTTGATACATACTTTATAATGCTGAGTGTTAAGCAAGACAGCATCAAGTACCATTTTTTAAGTTTTTGGTATGACTCAACCTGGAATTGAACCCCGGTCTCCTAGACCATTGGCAAACACTCTACTCATTAGGTCAATGGCCCAGTTTAGTAAATACTAATATGCTAAAAAGTTGCTATAAACACTTCCTTCAATCACTGCATTGATGAAGCTCATACAGGGTAAAATGTCATAATAAGTATATAAACATTCTACCAAAATGTTTTTCACTTCTTATTTCTCTTTCATTCTGTCTGTTATTTTATCTATATATTTATTCAAAGTAAATTCTAAAGACTGAAGAAAAAAAAGCTGTTAAAATAAGTTAAAAACAACAAAGGTTACAATCAGTCTTATGGAATATAGAGAAGAAGGTTTTTGTTAACTTATAGAATTTCAATGCTATTAATATCTAAGTTAAACTGAGTTTAACAATTCGGGAAGGAGGTAGACCTAAGTATGCCTGTTTCATCAGGCCATCATGAGAAGAACTCCAGAACTTGATCTGTAAAGGGTAACTTGGAAACTTTAAGAAAAACAGGTTATAGCAGGTTTTTGAGAAAAACTGACCAAGTTAGAATTAGCCTGTTAATAATAGTTATGAAGAGATTGATTTTTGTCTCCAAGTATCACCTGTAAGGTCACTGCATAATTCTCACCAAATGACTCTTTTTTTTTTTTTCTTTCTTTTTTTTCTGTTTATTAAACTGAAAATAACACTCCTCAATTCATTATTGTCTTAATTGTAAGTCTTTCACCCACTCATCTGAATTGGTACTTGTATCACCAGATCAAATGAGGTCTATCAAAAGAACAGACTGTAAATAGCAGCAAAAAAAATATGTAAACAAAATTTACTTATGTATAAAATACAATGTGGCTTATCTAATTTATTGGTCATACTATTTGTTCTCAATAGATAGTAAAGAGAAATTCCATTGTTAGAGGAACATGCAGCATTATTTAATAAATATGTAAATTAGTTTTAATTTCCCTAAAAAAAAAAAATAAACAGTACTTATAGAAATTCAAATATATCCATGATTTTTTCTGCAGGTAAACAATAGGTAGACTACACTACTTAACATTTCTTTCTCTCTCTCTCTTTCTCTGTGTCTCTTGGTGTTCAAAATCTTGTTTCATTTTCTTTTTTTTTTCCAACTTATTTACTCATTGCTTATTTCTTATATAACCTATTAGTCACACAGTTTTCAGTAGATAGTAATGAGAAATTCCATTGTTAAAGATAATGACCAACAATAAATGTATGTAAATATGTTATTAGTTTCATTTCCCCCAAAAAGTTCTCATAGAAATTCAAATATATTTGGATTTTTTTTCCATGAGTAATAAGTAAGTAGACTACACTACTTAACGTCTCTCACTATAACTTTCTATACTTCAATCTTCTCTCTTCTCTGTATTACTTGATATTCTTTCTCTCTTTTTTTCATTTTGTTTCTTTTCAACTTACTTACTCATTGCTTTCTTCTTTCTTTGTTTTCTTTCTTCAATTTAATGACACTATCTTGCTTTAAGTTTGGCAACTTGAAAGAGACTCATTGAATCCAACATTTATAAACAACCAAGGATTTTTAGATTTCTAGAAAATCTATGATTTTAATCATAAGCTGCGTTCTAAGAGGAATAAAATCCCAAAGAATATATATTTGTATTTAATTACAGTGTTATATGATTTGCTATACTTAAAGATAAAAAGTACCTTAAGAACCAAAATGGTTTTCGAAGAAATTGATACACGACATCACTAATTTTGACTATCCATCGAATTCTAGAAGGTGTACATGCAAAAAACTTAGAGGCAACAATATTATTTGTCGACTTCTCTGATGCCTTTGACTCCATATACTGAAGGAAGATGGAACAAATACTACTCGCCCACAGCCCACCCAAATAAACCGTCACAGCCATAATGATGCTATATAAAAACACAAAAGTAAAAGTCCGCTCCCCAGATGGAGACCCAGACTACTTCAACATTGTAGCAGGTGTGCTGCAAGGAGACACATTAGCCCCATACCTCTTTATCATCTGTCTAGACTACATGCCTAGAATGTCAATGGTTTCAAGCTGACAAAGGAAAGTAATAGAAGATACCCCACTAAAACAATTATGAATGCAGACTATGCCGATGACATAGTGGTTCTGACATATACACCCGCCCAAGCCAAAACCCTGCTACATAGTCTGAAACGAGCAGCTGAGGGGATAAAGGGGTTCATACCTTTCTCAAGGGTTTTAATCCAAAAGTGAATGTAACTGTGATTGGAGTTACTACAATGTTGCCATTAAAACCTAAGAAACCGAACCAAATCAATTTCAAACCCTGGACGAGACTGTTAACATTTCTCATAGAGAAAGGCATGAATCCAACTATTCTGCTTCCAGCTAAAGATAAATAGTAGGGCAAACTCGGCTCTTTAAAATTGGTATAGCAACCAGTCTAGGAGGAAAACTCTGAATTAAAAACTGTTAAACTCCATTTAATAAAAATTGACCTTGTGTCATATCCTGCTTGTGCTGAGGGGGTTGGATAAATGCACACATTCAACTTTTTACTGATTTGATTTATTTTCATAATGTCTTTTAAGATATTTTTTAATACATTTGACAAATTGATTTGTCTAAAAATAAATTCAAAATTAAATCAATGTATTATCTATTTATTTATTTATTGATTAATTTAGGAATTCTCTTTCATAGTTATCTACTAAGCTTAGCCCTCTGAGAATTGAACTTACTCATAATAGTTTGATAGTCTAGTTTGCTAACCATTACACCACTCGAAGCACATTTTGTGTTCATTTATATTTGCCATCTTCTTGTTGATCCACTATTTTTATTTGATTTGTAAATAATGATTAAAAAAATCTTACATCAATCACCATCTTACAAAAAGATGAATAAGAAAGGACTTCATGCAGGGTTTGAGATTAACAGTATTTCTGGAACTTGAGAATATTCATTGGGGATAGCTGACTGGATAGTCTGTTTAAAAAAAATTAATTAAATTAACTATTACTGACTATTAGAAGATAAAAAATTTTCATGGATTTTTACATCATTTTGATGTAATAATTTTTTTTTAATTTGCCAAAATCTGTGAAAAAGTTTTCTTTACAACGAGTTAAAGAATTGAAGTTGCATTGCTTGTTTTGTTTTTTTTGTTTTTGTTTTTTTAGATTGGTTTTAAGCTTTGTCATGAACTAGTATAAAACCAATATAATCAGGTTTCATTTAATTTCTTAAGTTCTGTACTTTTTGTATCATCAATAAAAAATGTTATTGTTTTCAATTTCAATGACATGAAAATTTGCCTTCCCTCCCCCCCAAATAAAAACCTTCCTAGTGTTTCTTTAAAAAAAAAAAAAAAAAAAAGTAAAGAAAACATGTTGACCACAAATTCAAAACCATACAGACCAAAATAAATATTATTTCCTTAATATTTTAAGACATTTTTATTATGCTAACAACTATAAATGATTACAAAGTTAAAAAAAAAAAAAAAAAAAAAAAAGAATCAAGGCAGTTTAAAATTGCTTCAGGACAGTTTCCTGACTATAAGGCTGGATTTGAATAGCCGCCACTAGAAGATCTCTGTGGCCTAATTGATATATATAGTGGTATTGGATGAATTTCCTGAGAAAAAGGGATGTCAGTTCAAGTCTTTCCAGAGGTGGATTTTTAAAATTCTGTTCTGCATTACTTACTCATAGGGATGGTCTGAGAAGTTGCAATAAAAAGCTATTAAAATATGAAGAAAAAATATTCATCTTTAAAATATAGAGCAGGGCTTCTCAAAGTGGTTCAGATATGAAGGTCGTTCAAAAAGTTCTAAGCCTCACCAAGATTTTAAATTCATCACACACCCTTCACCTTTATATAGAAACCACTTGCACAGAAATTAAGAGAAATCTGAATTAGTTTTTCTAGTTTTATAAGAAGTGGTAGTGTGTTGCCATAAGAAAAATATTTGGCTATTGTTCTTCTTTCTGAGTGAAATTTTGAACAACCCTCATAGACCTCTGGAAGTTAATAGAATTTTTGGCAGGGTAAATAAAA
This sequence comes from Sepioteuthis lessoniana, assembly GCA_963585895.1. Classification (NCBI taxonomy): domain Eukaryota; kingdom Metazoa; phylum Mollusca; class Cephalopoda; order Myopsida; family Loliginidae; genus Sepioteuthis; species Sepioteuthis lessoniana. The sequence goes on along the minus strand of OY757921.1, from coordinate 43,513,165 downwards.
GCTAAGGTGTCCACAGGGGATAAATTTACTAGTTTGCATTTATGAATCCCTTTATAAAAACAAAAATTGCTGGATCATATAGACTAGTTGTCAGATATGAAAAACTACAGAAAAATATCCCAAGCCTAGTGAAGCTGTTTAGACTTTTACTAGCTTTTCCAAGTTTGTATAGAGTGGAATCTGGGTTTAGCCATGTTGCAATAGTTATTAAATGAACTGAAAAGCACTTAGAAGATAAAATGTGATTTGTGGCTCAAACTCACAAACATGCAACCTAATATTTGTGATCTACTCAGTGCCCACCAAAACCATTCTTCCCATTAAAAAAATAATTCAAGAATTAAAGATGCATTTGCTTTTATAGTTTACTGATTCTTTTCTCGTGTAAATTTTATCAAATATTGGTAAATTAGTTATGTTTTGAAATTTAATAGTCAATTAATTTAATTGAGTGTGAATGGAAATTAAATTTGTTTACAAGGGATGTGCCAAGTAAAAAGTTTGAGAAGCTCTGATACAGAGCATCTGTAGTTTCAAAAATTTATTCAAACACTACAGTTTTGAAGAGAAACTGTTAAAGTTTATTATTAAAGCTTTCAATTACACCATTGTCAGACAGTGCCAAAAAATATACCTGTTGAGAAGACATTTTGTGGGCTCGAATACAGCAACCCAAATTCTTTTACTCTCATATAACATTATTTTAGAACATATTTCAAGAAATATTATGAAGATATATTTATGGAGCATCTGATTTTTAGCAATGAGACGACTGTAAGTTGCAGCAATAAACTTCAGTTGTTTCTCTACAAAATTGTTTTTTAGGTGGGTTAATATTGTTTTTTGTTTTGTTTTGGTTTTTTTAATTTTTGAAACTATTTCAATTGTAGACACCTGTACTATCATTTTTTTAATAATATTTTAACCTGAAATGTTTTTTGTTTGATTTGTTTTTGTTTTGTTTTTATCTAATATATTTTATGTATCCAAATGATTGTTTTTTCTTTTTTAAATAACATTCTGATTATCTATAACTTTGAAAATAATCATTAACATTCTATAAATTCTTTAGACAATGGAACCTCTTTCCTTATATTCTTGATTCAGCATATTCATTCTTCAGCCTTCATCTGGTTTATACTCTGAGGAAAATTAAAGTTATTTTTCCTGAGAGAGGAAAAAATACAAACAACAAAACAAAAAAATGGCAATATAATATAGTTTCAATAGTATACCATTTCAATAGTTTCAATAATATATTGTATATACTGATGCAACTTCTTAATACCTAAATTTTAGCTTAATATAGAGGAATTGCACCATGCACAAAATAAAACTTTGTGTGTGTAAATAGTTGGCCAAGGCTAAGCCTAGGCCAACTGGCATGTCTACAATTTTCAGCTGCCGAAGTCAAATAGTCTCCGATAGAATTGGATGATACTCAAGTATATACAGTTATTAATTAAGCCAATTCATTCCAGCCATGCTAGGTACACCAAATATCCAGACACTTCCAAATTATAAAGAAGTTTCTCTTTTTTGTTTTTCTTTCTCTCTCTCTCTCTCTCAGGATGTAAACTGAAAAAAGCTGAAGAACGGATTGATGAAAATGTTAATGGCATTAATCATGAGGTCCAATTTTTCAAACCATTTCTGGTATTTTGTTATATATTTGCTAAGTTTTTTTGTTTTTTTTCCTTGTTTAAAATTGATTCTTTCAGTTCTGTTCGATGTGTTCAGTGGAGCCAGACTGACGGAATATGTTATTTGAGCATTGCACATAAGGATTATGTTACTGTTTGGAAAGTGGATGGAGAAGTTCCTCGGTTAGAGTTCAAACAGATACGGAAAATTTCTTCTCAAATACTCCCCCAAGGTAAATAACCATTTAAAAAATAACACTATTAAACAGAAATGTTTTCCCGATCTTACATTGTTATATATTATATGTAACTTTATCTTGTATTATTAATGTTTTAAAGTTCAGATCTTTTTTAAATTTATTTTCTTGATAATGACCATAGTAAGTTGAAAATCTTGATTCTTAAGTTAACCTCTGTTGAAAAGAGTTAGTAAATAAATAAGTTACTATTTTTTTTTTTTTTGGTGGGGGTCATATCTTACCTGTATATGGGTGGGGGAGGTTTCCATGACGTTATGGCTAACGAGCTGTACTGTGGCATATTGTAAACAAACTCAGACTCTAGTCATGCTATTACATTTACTTATGGATTAATACATTTGGGAAAGGTATGAATTCTCTTATTCTTC
>OY757921.1:43478394-43505894 GCA_963585895.1 Sepioteuthis lessoniana | reverse complement strand
ACTAATTTCTTAGTGGTAGAGGTTGTAGAGAAAAAAAACTCTTTATTTCATACTAATAAATACTTTTTTTTTATTTGGGCCCATTCATCCTAGTATTTTCTTTTGAATTCATTGTAAGCGATTTTCAATCATCATATTACAGAAATTTTCAGAGGTGCCCCTATGCTGTAATACTTAACACGCTCATCTGTAATATTGTTGTAAGCAAGTTCAAACTCCAGTCATGCTTTACGTTAACTTTCAGACTAATACTTGTAGGAAAGGCATAGACCCCCACTTATCCCTCCTTCGAGCTATGGGTTAAATTATACTACACCTGTTCTTCTACAGTGAGGGCTTTGGCATTAAATAACCCATTAAGGTTGATATTCTATTAAAGAAACCAAAGAAAGAAGAAATTTTCAAAGTAAAGATCAAATGCAAAAAAAAAGATGGAAAGATAATATAAAATAGTAAAATGGCAATATTCCATATTTTCATAGGAAACAATTATCATAAGTTGTGCTGATGTCTTATAGAAAACATTGTTGTTATTTCTTTTTAACCAATTATCTTTTAAATTCATTTACATAATTCAGTTGCCCAGTTTGCTGGGGCTGTAGAATATACCAACTGCTTCTCTGGAGAGGGGGTAAGACCTCCCTCCAACGTATCCTGGATATGACACTAAACAATCTGATAGTGAGATTTCAGTAATGCTGGAGCTTTGGGGAATGCAGAATACCTCTTCATTGCCATCACTCCCAGGTCCACTCTGGCCCCGGAGTGGTAGCACCAGATAGGGTCCTATCTATAGGTCAAATAAAACTAAAATGCATACTTATGCCAAACTGAATTACTTGAAATAAAACTGTTTTGATATTTTAACATTGTACTTATGCTAAACTTAACTGCTTGAAATAGAACTGTTTTCACATGTAAACTATATATTTATGCTAAACTTAATTCTTTGAAATAGAATTGTTTTTGACATTGAAACTATTTATGCTATACTGAATTGTTTGAATTTGCACGTTTGACTAAAATAAATAGCTTGAAATAGAAATGCTTTTGACAATTAAACTTTGTACTTATGCTAAACTGAATTGTTTGAAATAGAACTGTTTATTTGTATAAAAATAGATTTGGCATTAAATAACATACAAAGGTTGATATGCCATAAACCCAAACAAACATAATTCAGACTATTGTCCTCTTTTTGGTTGTTAGACGCACAACATTTTAGCCATCATACTCTCCAGCCTTCTTCAGGATTTTTGGGTTTTTTTTGACATAGTCAGTAACTTTGAGGGAATTTTAAACTGAACCCTTCATTTGATACCCTCTCCAAAAAAGCTTACATGCTCTGGTTGAAAGAGGCACACTTAACATAATGATTATCAAAGTAGGAAATGGAATTCACAACACAAATTCAAGATCTTCACAATACATGAAAACATCTGTTCCCTCTCAGTTATGGGTGAGCAGACTGGTTTCTTTCACCTTGGTTAGGCAACTAGTCTAAGAGAAGGAAAACTTTTAATTCAAACTAGTTTTGCTCTGCTTAACAAATTGACCTTGTGTCACATCCTCCCTATGGCAGAAGGGTTGGTTAAATACATACATGCTCTGGTTGAAGTGTTGGACAAAAATGACAATAGTTTTAAAGCTCTTAATATAGTATCTGAATTATTTTATGCAGTTAGAGGATAAAGGCATTGGTTAAGAGTAGTTTCCTATTGAAATCTACCCAGAAACTGTGAGTTCATGCCCTGGGTCCAGGTTCAACAGAAAGTGGTATTACAAGAGTAAAATAACTAAGAAGGCAAATAAATTGATGGAGATGTTCAAGCATGGACAACAGAATTAGTGTCTGCTCAAGAATGATGCCATACAGTGCAGTGTGTAAAATAGAACACTGCCTTAGTTTAAGGTCAACAGATCCAGATCCATGCTCTGTTGGAGCGGTTAATTGGGATAAATTGACTGTATTCCCTGCAGAGGGGTAAGACTCCTCTCTCCCAAAAAAGAGGGTCTCCTAAGTATGATATTAAACTATACTTGATAGTGTGGCTCCAATTCTGAAAATCTTTGGTGTATGGAGTACCCCTTCATTGCCATTACTTTTATGTCCACTCTGACTTAGAGTGGTTGTACCTATTTGAGGGTCCCATCTATGTGTCAAATAGATCTTTCAAGATTATTTGTATCCATTTGAATCTCACATAACTGTGTGCAAAAAAACTAAACAAAAAAAAACTCTTCAGAAATAACTACATAAAAAAGTATAAATATAACTGTACAATGAACATGATTCCCTAATTTCTAGGTATAAAATAACTCTAGACCTATTGATGTGCCATTAAAATCAATCAGATCCAGATCCAACCTTAACACTTAAAAAATATTTTTAAAATTTCTATTTTAGTGGATATGATAGGAATTAAGTAATTTACTATTGTAAATTTATAGTTTATTGCTTCACCTTTAATTAATCTATTTATATACTGAATAGCATGATTTTTTTCTGCTTATTCTAGACACCCACACGTTTTTCCTTTTCACTCAATTCATATGACTCATTTCCGCTATCTGTTGATTACTTTAAGGCACAGCTGTAACATCTTGTTTATGAAAGCCACAAATACTGGCTGTCAAAGGTCAGTATGTAACTATAGGACCCTATCAGGTGCTACCACTCCAGGCCAGAGTGTTAGTACTGATAGAGTGAGCAATGACAATGAAGGTGTACTCACATTCCCTAAATCTCCAAGGCTGGAGCCTCACCATCAGATGGTTAATGTCATAACTAGGACACTCATTGGTAGGAGGGAGAGTCTTACCCCTTTGCAGAGATGCAGTTGGTGTATTCTACAACCCCAGCCAACTGGCCTGATCAACAATGTGTGTGCAAACAAATGATTATAAACGAATAAAAAAAAATGCAATGGAACATTGAAAATGTAGTTAGGATTACAGATATTTACAAATTAATTAAATTTTGGTATTAAAAACCCATTAGGAGTTGATATGTCATTAAAGATATAATACAAAATAATTCCAACAAGTTTGTTGCTTTTTTTTCACAAAATAGGGATTGAAAAAATCTAGGGGGTCATTCCATCACTGATAGGTTTTTTCAGGCATGGAAAAATTTTAAAGTCCTCAATTTATTTTCACGATTAACAAATGTGGAGGCTCTTTTGAAAAAGAATCTTGATCATTTTGATATATTGAATCACTGAAATCTTCTGATTCACTATTTGATAAATCAACTCAAATTTCACATGCCCAGTTGGCTGGGGCTAAAGAACATACCAACTGCATCTCTGTAGAGGGGTAAGACCATCCTTTCAAGTGCCCTGGATATGACACTAAATCAGATGGTTTAGTGTCATATCCAGGGCACTTGTTGAGGCTGGTACTATTTACCAACCCCTCCGCTCGGGCAGGATATGACACAAGGTCAATTTTTAAGCGGAGTTTAACAGGTTTGAATTCAGAGTTTTCCTTCTCCTAGACTAGTTGCCTCAACAAGGCTGAAGAACCTAGTCCATCCTACTATTTACCCATAGCTGGAGGGAGAATAAGGGGGTTCATACCTTTCCCAAGGGTATTTGCCCGAAAGTAAACATAATAGCGCGACTGGAGTACGAACTCGCGTACTACGATTCCGCAGTTCATCGCTTTAACCATTACACCACGAGGACACCCAAAGCACTTGTTGAGGCTGGTGAGGCTCCAGTCTTGGAGCTTTAGGAAATATGGAGTGCCTCTTCATTGCCATTACTCCCTAGTCCACCTCTGACCCTGAGTAGTTGTACACATTATGGCCCTAATTATGTGTCAAATAGAACTATTTAATCATTCATTATACTGGAAAGCATTTAACTGTAGCAAGTAGAACTATTAGAGGGCAATACTTGAAACCATTTAACTCTGTGCAAACAAATGAGTCATGGCTCATGTAAAAATTGTTACCAACAAACTATTCTTTTACAAATCATATATATTTATAAACAGGATTTTGTATTAAATAACCTACAAGGTTGATATGCTGTAAAACACAACCAACCAGTTTCACTTTTGACAACCTTTACAAATTCTATTGGTATATCACAAACAATAAATTTCCATGAATGAAAAAAACCCACAAAAAACAAATTAGTCTTACTATAACAAATTTCAGTGACTAAAAGAAAAAATGATCTGTCATAAAAGCTTTCAGAGGTGCACTAAATTCCCATGTAGATTTTTACTGTATAAAGAGCAAAATGACTAAAGTAAATCTCTACTAAATGATTGTTTTTTATTACTCAAAATGCAAGGATTTGTTAATTTTTGTCCAATATATTTTTGTACTAGAATTCTTTGTATAATCCCTATAGACTGAATAATTTTTGGTCAGAAAAATCAATATAATCCACTGCCCTGTTGATGGGCTTTAGAATATGCAGACTATATCCCCTACAAAGGGGTAAGACTCCTCCCCAAAAAAAGTGTCCAGGGTATGACACTAGGCTCAAGTTTTGGAGCTTTGTGGAGTGTGAGACACCCCTTCATTGCCATTACTCCTAGTTCCACTCAGATTTGAAGTTGTAATACCTATTGGGGTTCCATCTATGGTTAAATTGATCTATTTAAGCATTATCAGTATTCAATTGGATCATTTAAAAAAAAAAAAACTCTGGGATACCACTGTCCTAGTTGAATTTCATTTTCATTTTAACTCTTGAAACCTACTTAAAGCACAATTTTGTATATCCAAAATTTGATAAAACAACTTGGTAATGAAAGGGTTAAAGATGGAGTTTATAAGCTAGCAACACAAAGATTTTTTTTTTCATATATGAATGTAACTTTGAGGGAATTTTAAACTGAACCCTTTATTTAATACCCTCTCCAAAAAAGCTTACATGCTCTGGTTGAAAGAGGCACACTTAACAAAATGATTATCAAAGTAGGAAATGGAATTGACAATCCAAATTCAAGATCTTCACAATACATGAAAACGTCTGTTTCCCAATCTGTTAATTGGTTGGTTGGTTGTTTTATTTTACATCATATCAACCTTTTTTCGGTCATTTAATGCCAAATTAAATTTTAGACAATTCAGTTTAATATTAGTGAATTTTGTTTACACACAGTTTCAATGTTGAAAACAGTTCTATTTCAAACAATTCAGTTTAGCATAAGTACACAGTTTAGTTCTATTTGATTGATTATTTGTTTGGATTTTATGGCATATTAACCTTTGTAGGTTATTTAATGCAAAATCGATTTTTATACAAATAAACAGTTCTATTTCAAACAATTCAATTTAGCATAAGTACACAGTTAAATTTTCAAAAACATTTCTTTTTCAAGCTATTCAGTTTAGTCAAACAGTTCTAATTAAAACAATTCCTTTTAGAATAAGTATAGTTTTTGTTTACACACAGTTAAATGTCAAAACAGTTCTATTTCAGACAATTCAGTTTAGTGTAAGTACAGTTTCAGTTTCAAAAACAGTTCTATTTCAGACAATCCAGTTTGCCATATAAAAACAGTCCTATTTCAAACAATTCAGTTTAGTAGAAGTACCCAATTTAGTTCTATTTGACCCATTGATCGGACCCTATCAGGTGGTACCACCCTGGACCAGATTGGACCTGGGAGCAATTGCAATGAAGGGGTACTCTGCTTTCCCCAAAGCTCCAGCATACTGGAACCTCACCATTAGATTGTTTAGTGTCGTATCCTGGACACTCATGGGGGGGGTCTCACTCCTCTGCAGAGGTGCAATCAGTATATTCTACAGCCCCCAGCTGACTGGGCAAGTGAAAGAGTTAAGAAACAACTACACTAAAAATATAAATATAAGCATATAATGAACTCAATTCCCTAACCTCTTGGTATAAAATAACCCATAACAGGTTGACATGCTCATGAATCTAATCAATATAATTCATTAAGGAATAAAAGGTATAAATCATGTTACTTTGTGTTTTATGACTGAATTGTAAAGATAGACTTGAAGATTTCATATGGTATGAATTAAAATAAATGCAGCCCATATTTTATTGATGTTTCTGGTTTTCTCATATTAGAGCATAATATTGATGCTATTGATTCTGTGGCAACAAACTGGTTTCTTGAAAGTCTCATACGGTTGCATTTTCTGCGGGATACAACCTGTTTTTCAAGCCTTTGTTCATAGCAAAATAATCGAGTTCCTTTGAGATAAAATCCAATATGCTGCCTATTCTGCCATTTGTGCTTTCTTCGAGGTCAACTGTTTTAACAAAGTGGCCTTTGTTGTTGTTTTGCTTTCTTTCCTCAAAGCAAGATAAGACCGATGGGAGAAGAAAAAAAATCATTATTTCATCATTATCATTTTCAGTCCATCAAAGTTGATGATGGAAGTCCCTGTAGCGTAATGGTTCAAGTGCTGGACAGCAGCCTTGAAGTAAATGAGTTTGAACTCCAATCATGTTATTATGTTCACTTTCAGACTAATACCTTTGCATAAGGTATTGGACCACCTTGTCCTCCTGGCTATTGATTAAATAGTATCACTGCTGTTCTTCTGCAAGTATGGCTTTGGCATTAAATTAAATAACCCACAAAAGTTGATATGCCATTAAATGACGAAATCAAACCAAAGTTGATGATGACTGTCCTATGGATATACCTATTTGACATTTGCACAAATAGTATTCAATAGATATTCAGAATTATTTTAAATTCAGTTTCTGCCACATTTACTGTTTTGGGCTCAAAATGTCCAAATATGGAAAACTTGTTTCAAGTCCTTAACTTTCAGAATTTTTTAATTTTATAAAAAGTATCTTATCAGTATAATTCCAAACAGCTCTCAATCACTATCTCATCCCACCTCATTGAAAAAGATATGCCCAAATTTCCAAATATTGGCATTCTGGGCTCATTGTTGGCTAATCAGGTTCTCCATATTTATAACTTGCTGATATAAGTAAATTTCTCCTTTATAATTTGTTGGCATTTACTGGGATCATTACCCCGTCTCTTCATGTTTCAATTTGCCGTATCCTTCAATGTCAGCCTGGGTCTACCTTGGTTTCTCTTTCCATTATGCACTTGATTTAATATTGCAGTTATTGTCTGGGTTAGTCTTCAATGATCTGTCCGTTATTTGACTTAGGTTTTTTTTATACAAGGATACTCTCCATAAATGGAAACAAAAAGAAATGAAAGATGGAAGAGGAATTTAAAACCGGCGTAAAAGCAGATGATGTTGAAAAAAATTGAGAAAAAGCTTTTGGTCTTCTTTTCAATTTTTTTTTTTTTCTTAAGAAATAAGTACATGAGTAAATAATGAGGTATGCTTGACATAATGGTCATCATCTTATGAAATGGAATCAGCACACTGAATTTAAATCCTGGTTGATGCTGCTTATGTTTCACTTTGCACTAATACCCTCGGGGGAAAGGTATGACTATTTGTTCTCTCGCCAGCTTCTACAGCAGAATGGGTTCTTTAGCTTTGGTAAGATGACTAGTCTAGGAGAAAGAAAATTGTGTATTCAAACTAGCTGTTCTCCACTTAAAAAATTGACTTTGTGTCACATCCTACTCGTGGTAGCAGAGCAGGGTGGGGTAAATACACACATCAGTAAAAAAATTTTACCAACTATAAAAAATGTGTTTGATATAAATACATACATGGTTCAACAAAATGATCTTCCAGATTTAAAATTACTACCATACAAGTGTTAGTTGTAGTAATGAGTGGGTAGGAAGTAGGTCTTTGAGCAGCAGCAGCAGCCATGCGATTCTAAAGTGCCATAATTTTTGCCAAATCATCATTCTAAGTAATGATATAAAGAATGTTACTATAGAATTAAATCAAGTCTTTTAAACTTTGATATTATTTTCTATTGTATGTTATTATTTTGTTTTGCTTTTTAATTTATTCAAACTGAAGCCAAAGAAAAGATGTTAGGAATACAGACACATGTGGCTGCAGATCACCCCTGAACCAATGATTGTGTGTGTGTGTGTGTGTTTATGTGTATACATGTGTGTGTGTGTGTGTGTGTGTGTGTGTGTGTGTGTGTGTGTATATGTATATATATATATATATATATGTGTGTGTGTGTGTGTGTGTGTGTGAATACATGATAGTGTGTGTTTATATATATATATATATATAGCCACTTACTTCCCATCTCACAAATCATCCAAGTAAGATGAACAAACATACTGGACACTGTTTGAGAAGTAAGGACAAATTTATGAGCAACATTTTCCAATGGAATCCTACTCATGGGTACACCAGTGTTGACCGACCAACAAAGATATATACATCAGCTGTGTATGGACACCAGATGAAGTCTAGAGAACTTGCCAGGTGGTGATGGCTGATAGAGATGGAGATAGAATCAAAGGATTGCACTATCAACATGATATTTTATATATATGTATGTGTATATATATGTATATATATATATACACACACACACACACATACTGTCTGGCAAAATCATTTCCAGGAATTAAAATTGTCATCACACATGCACTAGTAGTGGTGAGTAAATGAGAAATGCAAGGTACATCTTTGAGCTGCAGCCATGATATTTCAGGTACCATTATGCTATGGAAGGATCATCATCATGTGTTTGTGATTGAAACTTTTTTAGTATATTATGATTATATCATTGCAATGCAGTGATTATTTCATTAGCATTTCTGAGTAAGTTGACACAAAAAGTTTCTGACATAAAATACAGTACCAAAAATTCTGCTACTTAATGTGGCCCAACCAATGAAAATCAGCTTTTTCACCAGAGAGCCCTACAGCATCAGCTGGAACATTTTCCAAGATGGCCTTACAAGATGCTTTGCAATGGCACCAGTTACTTTCCTCAAGTTTTTGTAAAATTATAATTTTTGTAAAGATGAAAGTTAAGGTCTGTTTGTAAAATTCTCTTCCAACTTTGATCAGACATTGCCAAGGTTGGACTATGTTTCAGGGCTGAATGTCATAGAGATCTGATAATGACCTGCCATCCTGCTGCAATATTCTTTAATGTTTGAATGCTCTGAGATCTACCTAATGATTTATTTTTCAAAGTTGAAACCTGTATCTGAAATTTTCAACCTACAACAATATTGACATGCTCTGAAATGCCTACAAAATAATTGCTGTGTTGCAAAGATAGTCACCATTTTAAAATAAGTTTTAATCAGAAATGCATGATGTTCACTATTCTATGCTATGATCACAACTGAAATGACAAGGTTGCTGTTGCTGACATACCTCTCACCACAACTATTGCCTGCATGACAGTATAGTAAGCAAGTTCCAACTCCAGTCACACTATTATATATATTTTCTCAGAAAAGGTATGAACCCTCTTATCCTCCCACTCAGCTTTGACATAAATAGTACCACTACTGTTCTTCTGGAAGGATAGCTTTGGCATTAAATAACCCATGAATGTTGATATGCCATTAAAACAAAAAATGTGAACCAATTTTGAAATCCTGGAAATCAATCTACCAGACTGTGTGTGTGTTGTATAAGATCTTATTCTCAGAAAAATATGGTTATCCTTGTGTATATTTTCCAACAGTCATCCTGAAGGTAGCTTCATAGAAAAAGTACAAATGCTCCCCTCTCTATTATATACCATGTTAGTTCAGATAAAAAGAAATTGAGAGAATAAATTCAAATGAATACATAAGGTAACAGAGATCTAAATCCAATAATGATAATTTGATAACAATAAGAAAAAAATCAATCATGCAGAGAAAAAGTAATTTTTTTTTTGAGGTGGGGTCCAGTGCATTTAAGAATGGGATTGATAGGATGTTATGATAGAAGATGGTAGAATGGGATGTTTTTTCTTGTGCATTTAAAAATGGTTTGGTTTGGTTTGATTTGATGGCATCTCAACCACTGTAGGCTATTATGCCAAAACCTTTTTATACATATATCAGATATATAATTTCTAAATACATTTTGAAGATAACATTTTTAAACAAGCCTGAGCTCTGGGGGGGGGGAAGCACTTAAATGGTTTCACTCAATTTCAAACAATTCAATTTAGCATAAATACAATCTTTTGTTTTCACACAGTCATTGGTTTAAATACAGTTTTTTGTTTACACACAGTTAAATGATCAAACAGTTCAATTTAGCATGTCAACAAAGTTAGATGGTTCCCATTATTGCTATGTATCACTAACAATTCAATTAAACATCAGTCATTTGTTTACACAATTAAATAATCAAACAGTTTTTTTTTTCAAACAATTCAGTTTAGCTTAAGTACAGTGTTTTTTATTTACACACAGTTAAATGTTAAAACAATTAATTTCAAACAGTTCATTTTAGCGTGTGAACATGGTTTAATCATATTTGACCCATAGATTGAACCCTATCAGGTGCTACCACACCTGGCTTGAGTAGACCTGGGAGCAATTGCAATGAAGGGTTACTCTGCATTCCCGGAGATCACTATCAGATTATTTAGTGTCATATACGAGATCCTCGTTGGGAGAGTTTTACTTCTCTTCAGAGATGCAGTCAGTGTATTCTGCAACTCCAGTTTAAGAATGGGATTGAAGGATGTTAAGATAGAAGTTAATAGAATGGGATGTCATTACTTGTTGCACAATTAACTCATTTCAAAATGATTTGTGAGAAAGAAAAGATGCAAAAAGGAAAAAAAAAATAATGAGGTTAATTAAATGTGTTTTCAGAAAGGAATTATTCGCAAGGAAATTAATTAGTTCTTTAATCTTTACCAAGGAAATAGTAAATAAATTCAAATAAAGATGCATGTAATTAATTAGAACTTGGTGTCCTAATTAAATGCAACATGGAAAGAAATTAATGAGTTGATTGTGAGAAATTTTGAAGTCCAGCCCAATGTGGAAAGTGTTCCTACTACAAACTGTTTGAAGAATTATTATTATTATGCATTACCTGGATGATAATGAGATGTATGGAGAAAAAGTAAGATGGGAATTCCACCAGAATGCAACATACTGTTTTGAACAAATCCTGGAAGCAACACCTCACAAAGCAGTAGCTGTACAACCACTTACCTCTCAGCTCACAAAACATCCAAGTAAGACAAACAAGACATGCTGGAAAAGTAAGGACTAACTCATACTCAGCATTTTCTTATAGACTACCACACATAGACACGTCAGGGTTGATCAACCAACAAGGACTTGCATATATAAGTTCTATGCGAACACTTGATGCAGTCTAGAGGACCTTCCAGGAGCAATGAACAATTAGTACAGATTGTGATAGTCAAGGAACTTCATGCTATCAGTATGACTTGATGATTATGATGATGAAGAAGGAGAAAAATGTCTTGTAATATAAAGAAATACTTAATAGATATTTAATTCAGGCTGAAAATATAAATTTTCTTTAATCTCCTTTTTGCGGATGTTTTATACTGTGGATGTGTATTTACCTACTCCTCCACACAAGCAGTATTCAACAGAAGGTGAATTTTAAGCAAAGTTTAACAGATTTGAATTCAGATTTTTCCTTCTCTTAGGCTGGTTGTTATATCAAGGTTGAAGAGCCCATTCTGCCCTAATATTTACCCATAGCTGGAGAGAGAATAATTAGATTCATACCTTTCCCTAGGGCATTAGTGCAATATAAAATGCAAACAGTCAAGTCTGGGATTTGAACTCGTGTCACGATGTCCATTTTCTATAACAATAACTATTACACCACAAATACCTCTATGTATTCCTTACTGGTTTGAAGATGTAACCAGTTTCCTTATTGAAAAGATGGCTTGTGGGGTGGGGGTGGTGGCAATGATTTATAAAGGTGGACAATTTTTTCTTTCATTGATAAAGCTCCATGTTTTCCTTCTTACCAGTTTGAAGATGTAACATCTGAAATAGAGTACAGGTTGTTTTTTGTAACATGTTTGCTGTTTTGTTACCAAGATAAAATAAAAAAAACACTTTCTCTTAGTTTTTTTTTATTATTATTGTTGAGCAAATTCAAATTTACTTTTACACAGATCATTTTTCTCACAGCAAAGAAATAATAAAATCCACTTTGTATTTGAGCTGTTTTAACAAACTTTTGAAATATTAAGTTAAGGTCAGGACAAAAGCAGTTTATTTGTTAACCTTTTTTCAATAACTTTCAAGACACCCTCCTCACCTTCTTATTGGAAGACTCTCCTAGTCAACTATTGTTAGGAGAATTATATATATATATATATATATATATATATATATATATATATATATATATATATAGAGAGAGAGAGAGAGAGAGGCTTGTGTGAACTAAAGGTAATGTGAAAAGATGACGGATCAAAGAGTGCATGAAAGTTGAAGTTTATTTTGCTACATGGATGATATGCTAATTGCCAATATCTAATCTGACCCAACAAAAGAAAGAGGGTGGAGGTGAAAAAAAGGAAAGAGAATTGCACAAGTTGCCATTCTTTGATTGATGTCCTGTCAGGAAAAAGAAAAGTACATGACCTTTTATTATTACTTTTTATTAACAAAAAGTGTTTATGTATTTTAAAAACTTTTCCTCAAAGATTTATCTATTTATTGCCATTATAATATATTAGGTTGTTTGGAAAACAGTGTCCAATTAAACTGTTTAAATTCTGTTCTAATATATTATTTTAATAGCATTTGTATTAAAAAAAATCACATTTCTTATATTATTAAAGTTCCCCCTTTGTTAGTTTTCTATCACCTCTTTCAGAATTTGATTTTGACAGTTATATGAAGGTTTTACGTGAAAAAAAGTGATGCATTTACTTGTTTTGCGTGAGTTCAAGCTTGGTCATAATTTTGTTATATGACAATGATTGGCCAGGATGACACCATAAAAACTCACTGACTTGGGATATGAGACTTTGCTACATTCACTATATTCTCTAAATTCTCTCTCGCCCAATCAGCTGGGGCTATAAAATATGCTGACTGCATCTCCCCAGAGGGATAAGACTTCCCCCTGCCACAAGTGTCTTGGATAAAACACTAAACTGCATCTGATGATGACACTCCAGTCCTGAAATTTGGGGAATATTAAGTACCTCTTCATTATCAATACTCCAAGGTCCACTCTGACTTGGAGTGGTCATACCTGTTAGGGTCTCTATAGGTCAAATAGAACTGTTCTATCATTTACTAAGGGTTATCATTAGTTATTTGAAACTATACAGCTCTGTGCAAATTGTTCATATAAAATAGCAATACTTGATAGATGTAATTACTAATGTTAAATAACAATACTTGAAACCATTTAACTGTGTGCAAAAACGAACTTTGACTTATTTTAAAATGTTATCTACAAACTATTCACTTACAAATTATATATATACATATATATATATATAAAAACAGGATTTGGTATTAAATAACCAACATGTGACATACTGTAAAATATAACCAAACAAACCTTATTTCTCACCCACTTACTACCATTTTTTCAAGTATCTGGACATGTTTTTAGGCCTAAAAACATACTGTTCTAAAGGAGTCATATTTTGGTTCATTAAAACATTGTTTCAATTCATTTATTTTGTTTTTTTCTAAAATCAGACATTATTATCCAAACAACCTAATATAAACAAAATATAAAGAGCTCACAAACTAGTAGTGATATTTTATTAAATATTTCTTGCAGACTTGATGAAACTTTTTACTTTGTTAGTTCATTTTTTTTTTAATTTTAAAGGTTGAAAATTTAAGTTTGTGGTTTTGAGAATAGAAAGAATTGTTATCCTTTACTTGATAATATATTAATGTGTAGGCATTGATAGTTTAGTTATTTACTAAGCTTAGCTTAGTTGGAGCGCAAGGCTAGAAGTACGGGGCATCTATTTAGAATCAAAAGGTACTCACTTTAACAATTTATTGTGTAAAATAAATAAGCAGGCTAACTGAAAATAACTGAAAACTTAAAATAAAGAAAAAAATTATTTCTAGTTCAGGTATTTTTAAAATTTTCTATTCTGTTTTATTTTATTAAATTTGTATTTTCTTTATCACAAATATGTTAATTCATTTACTACACACAATGCACAAGTATATCCCATGGCATGTTGTGTATTGTCCCTAATGAACTTCTGTATTCATTTCATGATTTCATTAAGGCAATATAAGTAGATATGGCATCATAGCTATTTTCAGGATTTTTATTTCATTTTTGATTTGTAGAACTACATCATATTGTTAGATATTGACCTTTGACAGCATGTTAGATGTGGATTTCCAAACAGGATATTCCGCCTGTGTAAACAAGGGATAGCAGAAATGAATCGCATGAATTGAGCAAGAAGGAAAAATGTGTGGGTGTCCATAAAATATATAATGCAGAAGTTTTTTCAATCCCAGGAAGTTAGGCAGTCAGTCAGGAGAGAAGCAGTCAACTAAGCAGACAAGATATTTTGTCTTGGGTGACAGCCCAGGGGCTGCTGCCCCCTGGCTAAAAATCACAAAGAAGAAAGGTTCTCAAATATGCATCTTAGGTTAAGAAGATATGGTGCAAAACCCAAGTAGTCCCTGACTGATTCTAAAATATGTCTGTCCCAACATGTTGTCAATCATAGCAGTCCTCTATTTCTCTATCTCTGTCTCTTTCCCATACACACAACTGTTATGACATTTCGAATAAAGGAGTTTATATTTTTGATACACAAGTGTTGTTGTCACCTTTCTCTTTGGATATACCACAATATGATAGGGTGTCCAATAAATCGAAGAAATATGGCAGGAAAACCAAAATCTGGTGGAGTATTTAAGATGACAAGTGATACTAATTGTTATTGGTAATCTTAGAACAGTCCCCAAAGACCTGAAAAAGAAACCAGAATAGTTCAAGCACTGGAAATCAAAGGAAGAATTGAGACCAAACAGAACTCAGGACTGTTTCAACTAGAATACTTAGAAGAGTTCTGGAGACTGAAGACTTGCTGTCAGTCAGTTTTCAGTGAAAAAAAAAACGTTATAATTATAATAATCTAACCAGAAATATTGTATAAATGATAAAGATATATTTTGGGACTCAAAGAGATTGATGACAGCAGCTAGTAATGACAATAACAACAGAAATAACTTAAGTACAAGCAGAAAAATAGCAATAAAAAAAATCTGGAAAATAAAAATAGGAAGAAATTGCACACGTGAAAAACTTACAAAGAATAAAGTAATAATAAATCAATAAATGAGCAAAAATGTTATATTAGATAATTTTGGTTTAGTTTTCCTATCATATTTCTTATTTAGCAGTTTAGCCTTCAAAAATATTTAATAAATCACCTGGTGATTACAACTCTGTATGAAACTCTGAATAGCAAGAAATAAGAATAAGTTTGTATTTTTAGCATTTTATGTTGGTTGGTTGCTATTTTATGGCATATCAACTCTTGTGAGTTATTTAATGCTAATTCCTGTTGAGATAGATAGATAGATAGATAGATAGATATAATTTGTTAGTGAATAGTTTGTACGTAACTTTATTTTTGAATGAATTGTTAGAGTTCATTTGTTTGCACACTGTTAAATGGTTTCAAGTATTGTTATTCAACATTTGTAATTCTATCTATCAAGTATTTCTATCTAATACAAACAAATGGAACACAGCTATATGGTTTCAAATAACTTATTATAAATGATTTAGCTGTTCTATTTGACCTAGATGGGGGCCTAACAGGTACTACCACTCCAGTACAGAGTGGACTTGAGAGTAATGCTAATGAAGGAGTACTCCATATTCCCCAAACTCCACGACTGGAGCCTCACCATCAGATACAGTTTAGTGTTATACCCAGGATACTCAAATTCTTATTTTTCTCAAAGCAATTGACACTCAGCCACCACCTCCTAGCACCTTTAAAATTAAAAGGGTTGGATAGGTGTTTACCAAAAGAATAATTTGAAGAATATGGTTGGGACAATCATATTAGTGTTAGCACTTAACATGACCAGACAACTGATCAGATCAAGCCTCTCCGACAGCCTATCTAGCTCAGTCAGAGACTGCTCAGCTATGTGAATCCTATCCTCAAGTATTATGGTTGTCACCTATAGCCAACAAGTAGCCTCATTGTGGGGTTTTACTGATGTACAGTCAGCGTATTCTACAGCTTCAGCCAACAGGATGGTAAGCATTTTGATAACGCACGCATATATATATATATATATATATATATATTGAACTATGAAGAAAAAAGTAGCCCCAAAGTAACATGTTAACATAATTCTTTCTAGTATCATAAATGCAATTTAATTTACCAAAATAAAGCAGGTGAGTCCCCATAGCATAGTGGCCAACATGCTGGACTTTGACATGAAGTGGCATTTCTTCATATGTTTTCAGTGAATTCAAAGAAACTAGCATGGTGTAGTGGCTGACATGCTGGACTGTGACATTGTAGAAAGTGAAATTGAACTCCATTCTCACTGTTATGTTCACTTTCACATTAATACCCAGTTGGGAGTATGAAGCTCCTTAACCCCGCACCCAGTTTTGGGTTAAATAGTACCATTACTGTCCTACAAGGATGGCTTTAGCATCAAATAATCTACAAAGGTTTATACTCCATTGAGGAAACAGAACCAAACCAAAATAAAGCACAAGTAATCTTCTGTGGCAAGTTATAATGGTAACTCTAATATGAAGATGGCATTGTATACGGATTAAATTATTCAAGGTAGCCTGTAAATGACCAGGGTTATCCTGGTCGCAGCAACCAGTTACTGCAACACTACTGGTTTAAACCTAACCAATCAGTGACTATCAATACAACCAACCAATGAGAGGCCACCACTAGTATTGTGTTATCAGGCATGGTTCTGCTTGAGTTGACTGCATCTGTGTTCTTCTTGACCATCCACCCTAGTGCACACATATTGATCACAGAAGGTGAAAAAATCATTTGATGAAGTCACTGCTGTGATGAACAGATCGACAGGCAGTGGTTACATCAAAGCAATTCTCCAACACAAAAAGAAACAAAGCCAGTATGGGTTAGAAATGTAACAACTCTTTTTGTCCATATCATTTCTTATATACAGCAATTTTAACCCTTTTCATTTCTGCCTTAGTTGAGTGACACTGAAATCTGCCAGACGATTCTCAGTGGTCTAGTGTTAAGTCAAGTTTAAGTATTCAGTCTGGTTGAAAACCTCAGCTTTCGCTTCAGAAGGTATGTCAGATTGTCAAATTGACATGGATTCCAACAGCAGCAGTAATACAACTGTCTCTGACTCCAGCCTATATTGAATCTGGTGTTCAACCAGCATGGGGGTTGCCGAGGTATGCAGGCTCGGTTATCTTTTCATCTTTAATGCAAATTTCTCATTATCCCAGTTATCTTTAAAACATCTTTTTAAAATTTTTAGTGATCAGAGGGTAGGATCCACCCTCTCAACATCAATCGAGTTTATCTCTAACCCATACCTGATACCAGCAGGGTCTTAGAACTACTTTATTCTTCCCATTCTTTCTATATTGAATCTAGCAGGCACAACTTCCTTGCATAGGCAAAGTGGAGATGCCAGAAAATTATCAAACAACCAATATTTTTCTTTCAGATCGACCACACAGTCATTTTTCTAATGCAAATAATTCTGTCTTTTTTGATATTTCATAAATAAACCAGACAGCTCTATCTACTTAACAAAATTATCTCTATTTTTTTTTTTTTTTTTTTTTTTTCCCCCAAGCATTTTCTTTGTCCAAATGATATTAAGCTCTTAAGATTCCCTTTTCAGACCTTCCTGGTAATTTTTTTTAATGCAAACAAATCTGTTCCCTGCTGACCCTCACAGAAATGATCCAGACGTTTTTTGTCTTTGTTGTCATAACCTGACTGCCTGTCCAAGTCATTTTATTTTGGGGGATTTCCAATATTTTCTTTCTCTAGTACCTTAGATTTTCAAAGCTTACAACCCTAACCCTTTCACTTAGTCTGTTTGCCTTCAATTGGTTAAACCCCTTTCAAACTCCAATGTCATATAAGTCACTTTATCTTTTGGAGTTTCCTAATGTTTTCTTTGTCCAAATATTTAAGCAGTTAAGATCTTCTTAAGAATACACCCTACCTTTTCACTTCCCATTCACCTTCAATTGACCCATCCCTTCCAGGCTCCAGTGACACATTCATGAACATATTTAATTTAATTTACCAAAATAAGGTTAGCTGTTGTCTTGTATTACAGCTTCTAATGATAAACTGACAAAAATCTTGATGGTCTTATGTAAAGGTTAAAATAACAGTAGGAACAATGAAAATGGAAAATAGGATCAGATAAAATAAAATTGGATGACAAATGACCATGAAGTTATTTGAAGTTATTTTAATTCATGTGTTATACCTGATAACCTTTTTGATCTTTTGTAGAAACTTGTTCAGGAACTTTAAGAAGTTTATTCAATGAATGGGATAATTTAAAGCCTGTTCATGTTGAATTATTATGATATAACAAAGAAAGTTTGAATTTCTTTAATCTGTCATTTGATCACTCTGGCTCAAACTTAGAATTTAATGATTCATATGTGATTTTATATATATATATTCATAAAAAAGTGTGCGTATGTATATATGTGTATGTATGTATGTGTATATATATATATATATATGTATGTGTATATATCACCATCATCATCTTGTCATGCCATCAGCACGAATATCTCTGACCCTCTCTCGCCACCCCTCCCTATTATTCATCGCTCCCAGCAGATCCTCAGGGCTACACCCCGTATCCTCACAGAGCTGCTGTATGTAATGTGTGAGCTGGTCGGCCTGACTTTGCTCGGCCATGTGAAGGGGTCCATAGGATTACATCATTTATGAGCTTGTCCCTACTTCTCCAGCAGTGTCCTGCATGTCTGGTTCATCTAAGTATAATAGTTTTCGTGATGGGTGGTAGGTGGCCGTATAGCTTCCACTTTGTGGGGTGTTGCCTCCAGGACTTATTCAGTATTGCTCGCAGTATTCTTGTGTAGTTGCCGTCAAGCTTTTTCTCCATCCGTTTCAATACCGTCCATATAGTGCATCAATACACCCGTATCAACACGACCGCTATATATATATATATCCATCCATCCATATGTATGTTTGTGCGTTTGTGTGTGAGTGTATATATATATATATATGTTTATTTATGTGTGTGTGTATGTATATATATATATATATATATGTGTTTATGTGTGTGTTTGTATATATATATATATATATATATATATGTTTATGTGTGTGTGTGTGTGTGTATATATATATATATATATATATATATATATATATATATATATATGTTTATCTTTTTATTCACCAAAAAACCCATCTAGCCTAGAATTTGCATAACAAATAAATAAAAAATATCTTACTTTAAAAAAAAAAAAAAAGAAAAAAAAAGAAAATTTCTCTCCTATCCCTAATTATAGAGCAACCACGCCCTTTTGTGTCTACGACTATTTAACACCTCCGATCTTTGGTTTAACATATTCCTACTTTTATAAGATGCTATTGCTAGTTTCTCCTCCATACAAAGCCGTCAAAGGGATATGAAAGAAATTTTTTTTTTTTTTTTAAAGTAAGATATTTTTTATTTATTTATTTATTTATTTGTTATGCAAATTCTAGGCTAGGTGGGTTTTTTGGTGAATAAAAGAAGGCGATTTCTCCTTTAGAATTAGTCAAAGTTAGGCTTCCTGATGATCCGATAAGGTGAAACTTTAGTAGAAGATTTTCGACTCGCGATTTAGGTTAATTTTATAATTGGCTCCACTTGTGTTGAGCACTTTAGTAATTGTAGCATTGCAGGATTCGCGGAGGGTTTTGGTTTTCTTTTGACCACTGACTGTGTATCCCTTGATTTTTTTATAATTCCATCAGCACAAGAAAACTATTCAAAAGTGAACATTTAAATTTTCCTGGTAAAGAGCTCAATGTAACAGACATTACAGAGCAATAATTTCATTAAGAAAAAACACAAACCGGTCACATTAGGATTATAAATTTATTTCCATCCTGTTATGTGTTTTTTGATTTTATCAAAAACACATAACATGATGGAAATAAATTTATTTCCATCATGTTATGTGTTTTTTGATTTGTTAAGATGAAAATAAGTGGAAAAGTGGATACATCAAACACTTGCAACAGGTTTAGTGGTAATATTTTGTTCTTTATTCTCAGATCAACTTTTTCAGAATAAAAATTTTATTATTTTTTCTGCATTTTAGCAATTGAGGAAATAGATAAAATAATGGAGATGGTATAAAAGGAGAGAAAGAGTCTAAAGACAAGAGACAGATAACAAAAGAACAGGGCAGGAAATAGATATAGGATTTAGTGATAACAAACATTACATCAGCAAAACCCAATACATTCTAGAAAAAATGATTCACTTGTAAAATCATTTAGATCAAATGACGACTGAAATGCCCTTTTCTCCCACATGTTAGATCTCAAACACACTTTGAATTTTTCTCAAGCCACTCTAATCAAACCCATACATTGCAAAATATCCTGCAGATTGTTAGAATCTGCAGTCATTTCCCCCCCAAAACACATTAAACAATGTCCTTGGTTCTTCCAGATTTCACCTTACTTTGCAGACATTGTTACATGAAAACAATATCAAAATAGAGAATGGATAATAATTTTTTTTTTTTCATCATCAAAATAAAAGTGCATATATTCAGAGTTGTTGTTGTGGTCTTTTTGTTTGTTTTTTAAATTCTTTTCAGACTTCATCTTTCACACAGCAATAGTTCATTACTTTATCATGTAGGTTTGACTTATCTGGAATATTTTGTACATCATGCAGTCTCTGCCTATTGATATCCTAAATTGTTTTATAAATCATATTTCTCATAAAAGGACTTTATCCAGAAAAACAAATTTATTTTTATGTTTTGTCATCATATCTGTGATATTTCTTTTTCTCTCCCAATTTGTTCACTTTTAATTTTCTTCTGATTTTTGCCATTTTCTCTCAAGGACCATCACCCTCATGCACCACCCCCAACTACAAAAGAAAACAAAAACATTTGTATGTATTTTTTTTTTTCTGTTGTAGGTTGTCAGTGGAATCCATGTCGAGAAGTCCTTTGTCTTCTTAGCAAACACCAAGTACGATTTTTCTACAGACATGGCAAAACTCGAGGCTGCTATGCTATCCCAGCTTTAGAAAGGTTTGTTTATATCTACCCCTTTTTTTTTTTTTTTTTTTAAAGAAATTTTTTATAACGTGGTACAGTTATGCATTTTTCTTACTGGTTCAGTTTTCTTTGCGATTTAATTTTTAAATTTCAGTCATAATTTCTTCACAAATAATTGAACTCATTTGAATTAAAATGGTCCTAGATCTGCTGAGAAAATGAGGGCATTTTGATTTATTTCCACATTTTTTTTCTTACAAAAAGATTCATTTTATAGATAAATTAAGTCATAAACTACTGAACATTTTTTTAATCAGGTAATGAGTAGATTTTTGGAGGTAGATTTCAAGATTAAAGGTGTTTTTGCCTAAATTATTTTCATGCAAATTATTACTTCACACTGTTTAAGCAGTTGTTGTCCTGAATATCCTGTTAAGAAAATGTGTGGATATATATATATATATATATATATGCATGTGTGTGTGTATATATATATACACACATATATAAAGACTAAGAAAATATAGAGGATAGATGAAAAATAAAGATAATGAGTAAAACCTAATCTTATCTGGATAGTGAATGAATTACATTCCTATATAATTGTGGTATATTACTGCAGACATTTCCTCAGAGGGATGATCTAGACAAGTATCATTTAAACAACTTATTAAACATATATCTAGTTCTATATAATGGACATAAATAGTTTTTAAATTGGTATTTTCTTTTCCAAACTTTCATAGTTATGACACAAAAATTATACTTAACTATATAAGTTGTCTAAATTTCTGAGACAAAGCTTGATGATTTTTATCATTAAGGGTTTTCCGACTATTGTCTTCATCTTTATTGTTATTTCCACAACATTTCGGAAATAACAATAAAGATGAAGACAATAGTCCGAAAACCCTTAATGATAAAAATTAACTATATAAGTTTTAGGCAATTTTTTATTTTTTTCACGTATCTTTGGGTTTTTGGTGTTAAGAGTGTAAATGATTGATTTCTTCTTTCAAACCTCAATGCATGTTGTATTTTTTTGTTGGTCTTCTTAGCTGGAATGAAGGAAGGGAGGAGAGAGAAAGAGACAAGTGAAGCTATTGAGCCTCAAATTCATTTCTATGGAAGTCAGTAACAAAGTCTTGAAGGAGGAAGAACTCCCTAAGCAATAATATAAGTCCCTTCCTAGCTGAGGTCTGAGTTCTTTCTCCTCAAGTTTCTTTTTTGTACCAGGAAACCTCTTCTTTTTCTGAGCATACTCAGATTGTTCTTTCTGTCAGAAGCTTCCAGGGAGATTCATTTCTTTTGTGTTTATTTCATTTTGTGTTGTTTTTTTTTTTATCTGGTTTTATATATTATTTTATTGTTATCACTTTTATTTATTATTCAATCCCCACATATTGATTTTTCATCAAAAGTGTTGGTTGGTAACTCAGAAGCAAAAGGTATTTTTGTAATAAAATATCAAAATTCAATATATTTGTGAGTGATATCCTATGTCCTATTTCACTGTCCAGGCAAGCCCAGACAGGTCGAGATAGCTTTTAGTGGCATTCATCATCATCATCATCATGGAATCAGAGAATATCACTAATGATTTCATTCTTGCTTCTCCAGCAGTGTCCTGCATGTCTTGTTCATTTTATTTGGATGGTTTTAGAGATGGGAAGTAGGTGGCTGTACAGCTGTTGTTTTGTAGGGTGTTTCTTCCAGGATTTGTTCAATATAGCTCATAACATTTTTGTGCAGTTCCTGTCTAGCTTTTTCTCTATACATTTTATCAGTATCCATACAGTAGTATTGACACAAATGCTGCTTGGCAGAAATTCCTCTTTAATCTATCGGATAGATCAGATTTTCGTATGTTTGATAGTCTATCAATAGCAGTCCACTCTTTTTCTTGGCACATATTGATATCACTTTCAGTAGATGAGATCCTGCTACCAAGGTGAGTGAATTTGTTCTCTAATTCCAGAGAATTGTCATATAGAGCAGAGATGTCTTCATCTTGATTAAAAGACATGTAATCCATTCTGTCTGCATTCATGTGGAGACCAATGCCTGCTGCTCCAGGCTATGTAGCAGGGATTTGGCTTGGGTAGGTGTATTTTCCAGAAACACTATGTCATCTGCATAGTCTGTAATAGTTTCTGCAGGTTTTGTCTGCTCACTTTCCTTTTTTAGTGTAAAACCATTTTCTTTTATTAGATCTATTGACATTCTAAGTATATTGTCTAAGCAGATTATAAACAGATATGGGGCTAATGCAGAACTCCAGCAACAATGTCAAAGAAGTATATGTCTCCATCCAGTGAACAAACTTTGAATTTCATGTTACTATGAGCCTCATTATGGCTGAAACAGTTTCTTTGAGGAGATCATAAGCTAGAAGTATGTATTGTCACGTGATATCCCACGGAGACGATAGAAATAAGATTAATGCTATCCTCCCGTCGGAATGAACAGTGGCAAACCGTCAAAGAGTGACCGTTAAGAAAGAATGTAGGTCACAGAGGGGATACCAACAGATGTTGGTACTTAGTAACCTCAGGTCGCCGGGCACTAGGGGGAAGGAGGGAGAAGCCAAATGATTGGCTGAGACCCTAAAACAGAAGTGGCACCTTCTCCCCGTCGGCGAAAAAAACGAGAAGAAAGTTAGTTTTTGGGCAGGGCTCGTGGCAGACAGACCCATAGCCATTACTCTGGGTGAAGAAGACAAAAACATATCTCGGACACGAGGAACCCAAGTTCTTCAAGCCAGTGTTAAAAATAGCATAAAGTCTATTAGCCCGTGAAAGAAGAAAGATTCTCTAGTGGAACCCCGTCGAAAAATAAGATAAGTAACTTTGGGGCTATTTCTCCTTATACCAAATTTTATATACTACTCTCTCTCTCTCTCTCTCTCTCTCTCTCTCTCTCAATTTGAAGGAAAACAAAAGAACAGAAAAGAAGAAAGACATTTATGTCCATGGACTGTTCAATTCATTATATATTTGACACTTTAAAAGTGTATCTCTTTGTATAGTAAAGGATTCATGTATTTTTATGTGACCACGTGGTCGAAGTTGTTCTTTGCCGTATCTTCTACGAATTTGTTACTTCATGCTTCCTTTTCAGCTTCTATTTGCCTTATGTTATCTTGCTTAGAATTGTCCTATTAATTCCTTTAAAATATCACACGGGAAAATATTATTACAACTAAACCTATAGGTCCATATCTTCCATTGTCATGGGGAAGGAAGGAAAGCGACCTGGTGGGTGTGTGGATAGCGTGAAATTTGGAACCCCTTGCCAGCGGCGGTCAGTCTAGCCCTAAATTGATCCCTCACATAATATGCCAGTTCTTATATGTCTGAGAGAAAAATTCTGAACGAGGACTTATTCTATAAGGGATCAAGTGCCAACCTGCCCCGTCTTCACACGTGCAAAAATAAAACCCTGTTCTGGGATAAAAGTAAACCTTTCGCGTCACAGTATACATAACATCAGAAGCCATGGGAAGCAGCATGGTGGACGTGAAGTAAAGCAGATGGAACCCAAAGCTGGATCAGTGGAACACTTCACCTGATGCTGGGCAGAATAACTGCACAAGTCAATGGCCAGGATCAAATAGTTCAATCAGCAAACTACTACTACTCATCTATAAGACTGGCGTCTATTGATGAGATGATAAAAAATCTGACATCAAAAGATTTCCATTACTCTAATTCAAACCATATCCTATTATATTGTCATAATGTAAAAGTTGTATAACAATGTTATCATCTTGATATGATAATTATCATAAAAGTTGTATTGTCTGCAAACTACATAATATATACAGGTACATCAATAAATCTGTAGCATAATAATTCAAAAAGAATCTTTTTTTTTTTACACTAGTATTTATTTATCAACATAATCTCCTTTATTGATTAACATACTTCAGTTGTGAGTGGAGAAGTCCTCATGGTGTAATCGCTCAATGTAAGTGAGTTCAAACTCAAGCCAGGCTATTACATTCACTTTCGGACTTATACCCTTGGGAAAGATATGAATCCCCTTATTCCACCAGCTATTGGTTAAATAGCATCACTGCTGTTCTTTTTTAAGGGTGACTTTGATATTAAATAACCCCCAAAGATTGTTTTTTTATCATTAAGGTTTTTCGGACTATTGTCTTCATCTTTGTTATTTCCACAACGTTTCGGCCGATATGTCCTCCGGCCTTCTTCAGGTGTTTGTCGAACTTGGGAACCTTCACGGAACTTCGAACTACATCCTTTATTGAAACCACGGGGGTCGCCTGTTCTGATTCCGTTTGCCATAACCGGGTACAAGTGTTAAGTATTCCTGTATATTACTCGCCTGTAGTGAGGATTGAACCTGCAACCTTCAGATGATTGTCTTCTTAGAAGCTCAGGGAACCAACACCTATAACCGTTACGCCATGTGTCCTGCTGGACAAAGATTGATATGCAATTAAACACTGTAACTGAAACCAAAGTGTTTATCATATAGATTGAACACTATATGGTAAAAATTTTAGATCAGAATCCAGCTAATTAAGTCATACTTATTGATTTACTCTTGTTTAAAGAGAATGCTAAAAGAAAAATGTAACTTATATTAAAAATATTATTTAGAAATTAGACGTCTCTATCTAAAACTTTTACCTACCAATCTAAGCATATTCTTATTCATGCATTGGTGAAAAATTTGAAACAAAAATATCTGCTGTACCTGTCTTCAATGATATTACCATTGTATTATTTATGATTTGAAGTATTATGTTTTAAATATGTTCTGAATGCAAAGTATGGTTTTTAGCCTTCACATTGACACCAATGCATCTGTTCGCTATGGGGTTAAAGCTGTATATGATTTTTATACTCTTAACTGCATTAACAATCCTTAATTACAGAAAATTTTCAAGCACACAGAATTGTATTCCTTTGACAATATTACTAGGACTTGCTGAGAAGTTCTTAGCCCAACTAAGAAGGAAATTACTTTCTAATTATTGGATCTTTTTTAAAGGAACTTGAAAAATAATTTTTCAAGTGTATTGCACTCCATTATGAATGTGGACTAGCATTTACATTTCTGTTTTTGATGACGTCTACAACTTTTCTGCAGCAGAACTATATGATGTAAACTATTTTTGTAAAATTTAACAAGTAAAATTAAGTGATATTGAAAGATAAATGAGATAAATCTATGATACAAATAGTAAATTTCATTTTTTTGTTTGATTCAAGGAAGATTTTGAAAATATTTTTATATTATAAACATTTTGATGTTCCATATTTTGTGTAAAAATATTTTGCTTCTTCTGATTAATTTTTTGATTTACTTTTTTTTGCCTTTCTCTTTCAGTGGCAGAATAACTTGTGGTTCCTGGTCAAAAGATGGTTTGAAATTAGTTGTTTGCGTTGGTTCAGCTTTATTAGTAAGTAACATGATATCATCAAATTTGATGCTATTTCTTTGTGTGTATGCATGTTTTTATAAATGATTACATTATGTAAGGTTTGTTTTTTTATTATGTCTCTTCAGATGTAAAAATTATTTGTTTTGCTTTTTTTATTAAAATTGTATTCTCAATTCTCTGTATACTTATTAAAATGGTCTTCAATTAGAAGTTTCAATTGAAAAAAAAATTCTGTATTTCAAGATTTCATCTGGATATTTGCATCAGAAATTGCTAAAAAATACAAATCAAATAAAATGATTTATTTCTTGTGGTAATAAATATAATAGTTTAAACATATACATCCTTCTTCAGTTGTAAATAATTTCAGATGAACTTGAATGAGATCTGATAAAGATGATCCTTGTGTATTTCACAAAAATAGATTTTGTCTGCAATCTGTGTTTTTCTTAACTGTTCAATTCTTGTGAAATATACACAGATCATCTTTTTCAGTAAATTCAATTAAAAGAAAATATTTTCTTTTGAAATGCTGAGATCATCAGTTACTGTGAATTGAACAGTTAAAACACAGATTGCAGATAGATCTGATATAATTTTTTTTTTTTTAATCTAGTGATATGCTAGATACAATAGCTTATAATGTTGTATTTGAATTAAAATAACCAATACACAATTGAACAATGATCTATTTTTGAAAGATTTTGCCAGTTTTGGGTGCGTAGGAGAGGTCATAATTTCTTGGGCACAATCTATTAATTGAGATCCTCCAAACTACAGTTTATAGATTAAGATTGCCCTGAGTTTTATATTTTAACTAAATGTTGTTTGTAAATTTGACATTCTTGATGTTTCTATAAATAATAATGTTGTTTAAGATTGTTTGATGTTTTTTATTTTTTTACTTTCTGTTCAAAAATCACATTTTATAAAATATTTCAGATTTATTCTTGG
>OY757921.1:43463394-43465894 GCA_963585895.1 Sepioteuthis lessoniana | reverse complement strand
AAAAATTACTCATGTAATGATTGAAAAAGTCTACAAAGGGAAGTAATGAAAATGATGTTTAAAGTTAACTCCCTTGTATTTGGCTTAGTTCAGATATATTTATTTTTTCATTATTCATCTGTTTTATTCTATTTATTTATTTCATTCTATTTTTGTTTTATTTATTTATTTCATTTCATTTCATTTTCGTTTTTTTTTTTGTTTTTTTTTTTTTCCATTATCTCTTATTCAAGAGAAAATGATTTGCACAGTTTTTCTGTTTGAGGAATTATTCATCCTAAAATCCTCACCTTTGTTGTTTCAGTCTGTACACCAACCTTCCAATCTTTCTCAAATGTCTACTGCATTCAGTAATCTTCAATAGAGAAACTTTCAGATATATCATTAAGTACATAACCTAATAGTGGGGAAAAAAGCATTTATTTGATACAACATATATTCATTTTTCAGCATGCCCTCCATCCTTGTCAATGCCTTTAATTTACTGATGAATATTAATAATATAGATAAAAATTATGCTGACAATTTCAGATCAAAATTCAGTTTACTACATATCAGGATGACAGTGGTTATCTCCCTTTTGCTCTCACCTGCACACAAATATTTTGGATAATGATATCCAACTATGTGGTTAGTGTTCTGAGTTCAACACTAAACTGCATCTGATGGTGAAGCTCCAGTCCTGGAGTTTGGGGCATATGGAGTTCCTCTTTATTACCATCACTCTCAAGTCCACTCAAACCTGGAGTGGTTGTAAATGTTAAGGTCCCATCTATGGGTCAAATAGAACTGATTAATCATTTATTAAGGATTATTATTATCAGTTATTTGAAACTATACAACTATAGGGAAAATCATGACTTACCTGACTAGCATGTGGCTGCGTTTTGTACAGTTCAGTCACTTAACAAAAAAAAGCTAAAATGGCGACACACAGTCGCTTTTGTATTTGCTTATCTCGCGTGAAGTAACGCAGACTCTTGGCGCTTCTATACAAATGAGACTGTCAGGTGATATAAAAAGAGCCGTGGAAGGAACAGGAATGGGTTGAAACAAGGTGTGTTGTGTAGACAGATGCATGCAACAGGATAGTCTGATCAGTGACGTTATTGAAATCAACTTTCAAACCATAGCAACAAAATATTTGTATTAAATAGCAATATTTGATAAATAGAATTACTAATGTTAAATAGCAAAACTTGAAATCATTTAATCGTGTGCAAACAAATGATTAATATCGAATAGAATTATTTGTGTTAGATAGCCATACTTGAAACCATCTGTGGGCAAACAAATGATCAATATTAATTAGAATTGTTTGTAATTGATAGCAGTGCTTGAAACCATTTAACTGTGTATAAATGAATAAGTTCTTATCTAAAAATACAGTTACCTACAAACTAGTCATTTTCAAATCGATCATATATATATATATGTGTGTGTGTGTGTGTGTGTGTGTGTGTTAACACTCACTGAAGACGCCAGAAACATGTTAGAGTAAAATAAATGATTTAAAAAAAATATGAATTTCTTTGTGGACCTATTCATTTTAAAATATTCAATTTTTCCCTTTTGAAACAAAAAAAAATGAAAATTTTATATATATATATAAAACAGGATTTGGTATCAAATAACCCACAAGAGTTGACATGCCATAAAACACTAACTAACCAAACTAATCACTAATGTGGTCAAGAATTATGACCGAAAAATGCAAACCAAATTATTGAAATGAACAATTGATGAACAATATGATGATACATAAATACATATGCATTTATGATACATTGTTACCAATTCTCTTCTTTTTTTTTTTTTTTTCTTTGTTAAATGGTGATATCACTGCTGTTGCATCTATGACAGCCAACCTTTTTGCATTGGCAGCTGAAGTCCCAGTGTCATCTTTTTGTTTGCCTAATAACATGTTTGTCCTTTCAGGTATGTTTCCTTCATCCTTATTTCATTTTTTTTTAATGCATAGAAACAATGATTGTGCTTTTCACAAGTATGCTTGAATTTTGTTGTTCATAAAAATAAATATATAATTTATGAAAGAAGCAAAACCATTTACTTGTTTTATGCATTGGAGTTGGAGGCAGTATAAAATTAGTGTGTGTGTATGTTTGTTTCTGTCTATGTGTATAGTTCATATTTTATCCAATGTAGGCTTGAATATTTCTATGAAGCTTTTAAAACCACATTACTTTAAAAAAACCCTCATAGAAACATTCAAGCCTACACTGGGTAAAATATAAACTGTACTCACACACACACACATGCACAGAGAATAAAGTCAAAAAGTAACTATTAGTTTAATTCTAAACCACTTTAAAACATGAAAACTAAAAAAAATAATTACGAATAAACACTATAGCATATCAACTATACACATATACACACACAATGACCCAGAGAAAAACAACAAAAACATTTTATAGCATGTCAAATATCAAAAACTAATTGGGGTAATAAAAAATGCATTCACAACTCTTTGAAAAGG